>JAKSZP010013733.1:0-52875 GCA_022478985.1 Massospora cicadina
AACTACAGTTTACCAATGGCCACCTGTAGTGAGCACCACTGTTAATTATCGGTGTAGATTCTTAATTCCACTGAGTTGGTTTGCACAGAGTATTATCCACTGAGCAACCAAATCAGATGATATGAAGATCGCTGAATCTTAATAAAAACTTAAACTTTACATGGAGCTATTGCCCCTTAATTTTGACCTTTATTTTTTAATAATATGCAGACCTCTCTGCAACAACCTAATTTCTGGCAGAAGTCCCCCCTTAATCCTCCGTGTGACTCTTTATATCTTAATTCCCTAAGCTGGATGCATCCTCAGCTTGGTAGTCTTCTATTCATTTTCCCTTTTACTTTAAACTCTCATTTATATTGAATCTTGGCATAATTCCCCCTTTCTCACCAATTGGTCAATATTTCAATTGACTATTATTTGTATACCTCTTTTCGTCAATCTCAAGACTCATATTGATTCCCCCTCTGATCTGCCAGTATGGTTATCATACCATCCAGTATATCAACTTCCCAACAAAGGGTTTGGCGATTCTGGCAAAATCCCAAATAAATCTTCTGTAGTATCCAACCATTTCAAGGAACACTTGGATATCTTGGACACTCTTTGGTCCAGCCATCTATTCTATGGCTTCAATCTTCTGGGTTTGCAGCTGCAATCCACTAGTTTTGATCATGAATCCCAGATATTCCAACTCTTTTTTGAAGAAGTGACACTTCCACAGCTTAGTCTTCAGATTAGCTGCAGACAGTCTCTTTAATACTTCTTTTAAGTGGTGTAAATGGTCAGTAAACATCCTACTGAACACATTGATATTGTCCAAGTACACCAGGACACATGACAACTTCAGTCACTCAGTATAGCATCCATGGCCCTCTGGAACGTTGCAGGTGCATTGCATAAACCCTGGGGCATGCTCGTCAGTTGGTATAGCTCCTGTGCAGTAATAATTGTGCATTTTTCTTAGTCTTCTCTTAGCAAATCAATTTGCCAATAACCTGTTATCAGATCCATCGCTGAGAAATACTTTACTTCTCCCAATCAATCTAGCACATCATCAATTCTTGGTAGTGGATACAAATCCTTTTTCATAATCTTATTCAGCTTTTGGTAGTCGATCACCACCCAATTGGAGCCATCCTTTTTCTTCATGATTAGAATCAGACTCACCCAGGGACTTGATGACAGAACTAGAAGCCCATGCTTCACTAGTTTTCTGATTTCATCTTCCATTACCACTTCAGCTGCTTTTGATCATAAAATTGGTCTCATCCTGATTGGGAAATTTTCCCCAGTATCATCCTTGTGGATTACATCTCTCATGCATCCCAAATCGTGGTCATCCTGGGTGAATACTTTCCAATACTTTTTGAACAATTTGAGCGCCTCCTCTTGCTTTCCTTCTGTCAGATCAGCGAGTTGCTCTTGATCAACAATAGTTTGATACTCTTGGTTACCCCAGACTGTAATCCCATCTCGTCAAGGGCCCCAAAATCGTGGAATTTCTACGTTCAGCTGTCAGGATTAGATAAACAAACGCAATGATCTGATTCTTCCTGATCTTCATCGGGTTTTCACTTAAATTTTCCAGAAGAACTCAAATTTCTTTATGGTCCAGCATTATTATTCCAGGAGCCACCCAAGGCCCTAGTCTGGACTTCTTCCAGGGGCTTCTGACCTCCCCATACAGCAGCTCAGGTATCTTCAACATCAACCTCATGTTGACTATCATCTGTGATCCCAGAAATATGGTTTTCTCATTCTTGATCCTCAGTGGAATTCCCCAGTTTTCTAGGCTTTCCGTCACCATTTTTCATCACTTCCAACCAACTAATTGGTATCAAATTGGGACAATGCCATCATTGTATATCAAGTTGATGAAGTTGTTTCTCCTATTCAGTGGAGCTTCTCCATCCTTCTGATAGACCAATAATAACGTCTAACCCAATATGGTCAATGTATTATCCTCAAAGTTACATATAACTCCCTACTTCTATAGAAATTCCATCCTGATCAGAATGTTATAGTTTTGGTTGGCCAAAACTATTGCTGGCAGATACCACCAAGGATCTGAATCAAAGTGGCAAAGCGCTATGTTCTCCACATAAAATGGTGGCATTCAGATCAGAAGTCCCATACTCCTTCTTGTGTTCCAAGTCAGGCAAGATCTTTATCCTCTATACCAACCTGGTTGAGACAATGTTAATGGGTGCTCCGCTGTCAACAATCATCTTCACTCATACTCAATTCACTTGTATATCTATATATGTAAACTCAGAGTATTGTAAGTTAGTGTTTACTGAGTGTATAGCGGCATTATTAGCTGCATTGAGGGTGTGAATGATTTGTGCCAATAAATCAGGAAACGATTCCTTTATTGCACTGAGGAGGATTGACAGGTTTGTCTCATCTAATCGGACTTCAGACAATTCTTTGGGATTATTCATGGCTCAAATCTTGTCAACCAGTTGTCGGGCATATGGCCAGGCAACTTCCTTGATTATATCAGAGTTGATTTCCTTCACCCTGGAACTTGTCACCGCGTTCACGTCCAAATTGACCACTTGATACAGGTGATCCTGTACATCTTTGTCCACAAACAGATCACTGATATCAATTCCTCATGCATGATATCAGGAGGAACAGGCTTCTACGCAGCTCTAGACTGTTCCCTGTCTATGATGCAGACTCTTTTCCTGACTCCTTTGTGGCAGCAGACTCCTTTGCTTGGACCACGTTGATTTGATCCTTTGGCTTCTTGCAATATACAGCAAAATGTCCTTTCCCTCCTCATTGGTAACAGACCTTCTCTTTATTATTAATCCATTTGAACTCTTTAAGCTTATTCCCTGGCATGGTTCAGTTGTTTGTCTCTTTAGCACCTTTGTTCCCCTTTGTGGCATTCAAATTGCATACAGGGTTGGCTTTGAAACTTCTGTTTGGGGCATCAAAGGTTTCTCCCAGATTTTTAAATTATCTACCATCTAAGAGGTAGTGATTTCTATTACAAACATAGAAGACATCATTCATTGCAAATCATGATAGGGCTGAAGGGCCTCTTGTAATGCAATTCTGGCATTGAAGTCATCCATTACCTTTGCTCCAACCAGGATTTGCAACTCCTGGTAGAAACAATCCGTGAAGCTTGCTAAAGATTCATCTTTATGGAACTGGATGCCCATAAACTCTTGTTTGTGCTTTGACATGTGCGTTGAGCTCCCAAATTCCTTCATTATGGCCACCTTGGCCTCCACGTATGACCACCTGTCCCCTCTGGGTGGGGCAACACTAAGTTTTGACAGTAAGTGTCTAGGCAAATTTATCAACATCATTGCCTTTTGACAATCACCACAGCTGTACATAGTCATATTGAACAGTCAGAAAAATGCTGTGGCATTATCCTGATGGAATGTCAGCAATTTCAACGTTGCCTTAAATTCCTCTGAGTTATCTCTAGCCGATTCTCTAGGTTTAGCCACTCAACTCACTTGTGGCGTGATTTTGGGCGTCATCTCCAAAATGGCAGCAAAAGTGGGTGGCATGTTCCTTGGGGTATTCGACTTCCCAATTATTGTGTGAGGACTTCTTTCTTTGTATCACTTGCCACAATTGGCTCACAATCACATTTGTGAGTTTTAAGTTCCTCAACCTGTTTTATCAGTCGCTCTATATCAGCACTGAAATTTTTCAAATGAACGTGATCTGCTTCTTGCTCTGTTTTCATATATAAGACCTCTCAAACTAGGTCCCCTTCTTTCTTCTTTAATGAAGTTACTTTCCCAAGTAACTCATTCCTGAAACTCACAACATTATCAAGCCCTTCCTCCATCTTGGCAACTCGTTCTTTCAAGGCTGCAAAAACCTGATGATCCACTGAGTTTAGGGCATTCTGATTCACAGTGGCTAACTCCATCCACAGTTTTCATAACTCATCTTTGTATGACATTTTTATAAGTTCTTCAACTCAACTACGCCCCTGTAGTGAGCATCAAATTTGTAAAATTTATTATCTTTGGTTTATTATTAGCAAACAACTTCAATAAACTTATTACTGCACAGGTTCAGGTTCTTGTGCACTTCATCTGCATTGTATAGTATATTATTTATTGGTTGATAATAGTATGATGACTATTATCTGTAGTTGAGTGGAACTCTTATACCTTGGCCCAATGCTCGGCCAGTATTCTCACCAAAAATACTTGAGATGTCATGATCTTTGTATTTTTCCCTCATTATGTCCAACACAATCTTCTCTAAGATTCCCTGATGACAGTCTCTTCAGTCTAACACACAGTCAGCAGCAAAACCCAATTGTATCTCCTTCTTATCTAGATCCCCACTCAGACCTTTACTCTTTTCCCTAAGAGTCTCCCAATTATTGCACACAGCAATAATATCCTTGAGAAGAATAGAACGATTGAAAGCTGATAATATTTTACTACTTAAACTATATACCAGATGAAATAACTTAGAGCTGTATATCTGTATTATTATCTATCTGTTTTTAATATGAGTGAATTTTAGGGAATTTACAGTGGGGATTCAGTCATCTAAACCTTGGTTGACACCTCTTCAATGAAATGGCAGCCATTGCCATTGAATCACCTATCCTCATCTCAGCAGCAATGGTCTTCCCTATCCTGGCTAGGATTTTATCATTGGACATCCTTAAGACCTAAATGGAAAGAGTCAGAAAACCTGTCCCTAATGTTTTCCTCTTGATCCAAGTGAACCAACCATATTTGGCTAGCAACCTGCTTAGGTAATGGGACTTATTACCCATTAAGGCAGGTCACACACCAACAGATAAATTGCTAGTTGCAAGTGGCATCATTCACCTCACAACTTGCTACTCATTCCCAATCAGTCAGTGATGAAACCTAACCAATTTCAATTGATATACATGATAGTTAATCACTATCAGGTGCTCCTATTTTGTTGGCAACTTTGGCTGCCAAGATCTTAAATATTCATCTGGATTAATCCCCTGATGGATATGACCAGGCAAATATCCCAAAAATCCCCTGAACATAGTTACTCCAAAATTTGGGTCAACCAATTTCCAATTCACCTCACTTTAGGGAATTATCCCCTAATGATTTCTGGTGATCTAGCAGGCTGGGATTATGGGCAAAAATCCCAATAACTAATAAACAATCTCAAGCTTTTCTGTGAGTCTTCAGGCACTATATTTTTGATAACCATATTTTTGAAAGGATGTGAAAACTATAACATATATTTATAAAGGAATTTTTGAGTTCATAGAAATTTATATTTAATGACGCATACACTCTAAAGATGACATCGTGAGGATACTTCATAAAATTCATGACAAGATATCAAAAAATTTAAGCTTGCCAACATGAGGTTCACCCGCTACCTATAACTTAGTTTATGTCAATATCCAGTTTTTGTTCCCTCATGTTTAGTCAAGTGGGGGAGATGATGAGAGTTATTTTGATTATATATAAAAACAACTTACTTTTCTTAACCTTATTATACCTCAATTGATTCATTTAAGTGAGTTTGATTAATACCTTTCACATTTTTTGGCATTAATTTATATTATTTATCTTTTATCAGTTAAATTTTCCCATGCTCTGGTATATACTGGCTTTACTAATTTATTAATGATTACCTTGCCTTATCAGGTGTAAAATTACATCAATTTTATTAATTAACTTGTACCCATGATGGCACTAACTTATTGTCAAATAGTCTTTTCATTATTAATTTTGGAAACTCTCCAGCCTCTCTATAACATATGGCTTATCAGTACTGTAACTTTTTCGCAGAGATGGCTTATTTCCGCTGAACAATTTGTGCAGGGTTTAGCCACTGAGCAATGGCCAAATGATATGGAAATCATTGTTCCTCAAATAAACATAATAAACTTATCTAAAATATGAGGCAATCACCCCAGCTTTGCTACTTCTTATTTTAATATGATCTAACCAACAGACCCTCTCTTCTTACACTCTCTACTTACTCCTACTCACTTCTTTCTTCCTCTCTCTTCTAAAAACCTCCTCCACTTATCTTTCCCACTCAACCTTTAACCCTCAGTATTCTTCAACAGATATGATACATTTTGCTTAGTCAATCTCTCTTCAATATCAATATAGAGTTTGTTCGATCATCAAGGCTTTAATGGAATTTCCTCAAGTACTGAACCCCAATTGATTCAATTGATTTATTTTGCATCACTCTACCTATTACTCGCCCTCAGAGCTCGCTTTGAATCTCATTAAGATCTGCCACAACGCTAGCTTATCACCCAGTTATATTGAAATCTTGACAAATACTGTTTAAAGAACCTCAAGGCCCATTACACTAGCATATATAAATTTTCTAATTATATTTCAGCTGACCCAAGAGTACAAAACGCTCTTAATTTACCACTCTTTTGTGCCAATGAACTCATGAAGCTTAGAAAGTTAGAGGGGACTGACTTTATCAAAAGGGGGACCTACTTTTTATAATTAGCTTTTACAAGCCTGCACGCCTCCAAAAATATGTGGTTATCAATCAGGAATATCTAATGTCACAGTAAAAAAGCACACCATAATGAACCCATAAGTCCTATACCCTGGTTTTACATCCAAGACTACAGTGTGTTAAGGTACTGTTTTATAAAAGGCTTATTTTTGATTATAAGTTATTTATTCTTTAGCTTATTATTTTGCCTTCATACATAAAACCAAAAATATCACAAAAGAACCTGTGCCCTAACAAACCTTAATGCCCTAGTGCCAATTTCAACACCATTGCAATTGCTTCAATACAAAGTCACTTGATTATAATTTGTAGTAATCTTTTGCTGTTATGTACTGCATAAGTAAATTTAAGACCCTTTGGAATAGATGATCTGAGGTTATATGCATATAAGTGTTTCCGCCTATGGCTTTTAAATAAGGTCTCATGGCCCTCAACTTTAAATAAATTGTTATTGTCTATCTAAAGCTCAATGTCACATCCTCATGTAGAAACGTTTTATTAAAGTTGCTTATGAAAGAAAGCAACTCTCATTGTGGAGCTTAATATTCAAATAGGTTTATAAAAAATTCATGTAAGCTTGGAAATTTTCCATCATATAATTATTCTTTATTGATACTATAAACAGTGTGACCTATTAAAATGCACAAGTATTGTACTCCTTGTACTGTCAGTATCCACAGATAAAGATTGAAATATTTAAGAGTCTAAAAACTCTTTTGTTATGACTTTTTGCATAAGAATTTTTGACTGAGTTAGACGTTTGGGTCTTTAACTATAGCATCAAAAAGATTTGTTCTTACTTTTCATTCCTTTTTGAGTAGTTTTTATATACAGGCGGATAATTATAACTGATATTTAATAGAAAATGTCCAGCTATTAGACATAAAAAAGTCAAGTAGATAGAATATCTGATATTTAGTGCAGTTTTACTATATATGACTTTAAGTAGATGACAAAAAAGATAGTTGATTTCAACAGAACTTTTCTTTAATAAAAATTTTATTTTAGGACCTTTTTAGATTGTAGAATACTCTCAAGTATTTAAAAAGGGTTGCAATATACTTTATATGGGTTTGGTGTAAACTTGACCTAGATAAAACTGTAGTAACTTCAGTTTTTACTAAAATCTTGTATTTTCATTGCTGGGTTTAAAATATTAAAACTAGATTAGCATTGCTTTGAGGTAATATAGTTTCTTTAATTTTAAAAATATGATCCTTTATAAAACTGTTTTTCTGCTATATTCAAAGTCTAGTCATACCTTATAAAAAAGTCAACCACAATTTTGATGTTTGCATTGTTATTACTAATGGTAAAATTTAATTTATTAATTAATTATCTAGTTAAGGCATCACATTATATTAGTTTAGGTGCAATGTAAGCAAACATGTTACTTTAGATAATTTTTTAACTTACTTACTAATATATATAATTGTATCATAACAGCATACATTAGCATCAGTTTATGAGAAAAATTGTTATTTATATAGCTTAATAAACAACTGATATGACATCTGCATTTTATTTTGGTCTAGTATATAATGGACAATTTGCATCTCTAAAGTTATTGCCTTTTTGTTCAGGACAACTATCAAATGTTTGTGAACACTCAAGCTTTCATAATGAATATATGGGTTTCTATTAGGACAAGCCTTCGCTTAGTTTTAAGATATTATATTACACCTAGTCAACAAAACATTTATTACATTATTTCTAGACGGATCGGCTCTTGCCAGTTTATTTTGTTTTCACTCACTACAGTCAGAGTTAAAGTGAGATCCAATCAAATTAACCATCTTGTTTCTTTTCACAGAACCTAAGTTTATAGATTTATCTTTGTATATATTATAGACTTTGGAAGTGAGTTGCTTACCATTCTACATTAGCAAGTCCGGAAAGGTGACTTAACTGAAGACTTTAATTAGCATAATATTTACTTCGACTTGACCATCTGATAAAATGTGACACACTTACATATACAGGCTGCCAAAACCATTCAACGAGATATTGGTTTATATTACATATCAAGTTAACATGTATTCTCAACCGGCAAACTTTTAAGAGCTAAGAGTTCATGTCCAGGTAGTTCATCTAGCCCCTCCTTCCACCACTCAACGACCACTTAAGAGTTCAACCCCTTTTTAATTGCATATACAAGAAATCTTCTAAATCAACCCAAACATAAACGCATTTGACCATTAAAGTAAATTGGCAAGGCATATGCAACTGGCTCCATCAAAAGAGCACATAAACTATATGGCATAAAGTTTATCTCTGCCATCTTTTCACGCTGAGCTTGCTGGCTAAAGTTGGTACATGACAACGCACCCTTGAGCTCAATGCGACGCTTCGTTAAAATCTGGTAAATTGGAAGCATACGTGGGAAGACCCAAAATCGAATGACATGGTAGTTATCCCTTTCACTGATTTTCAAAAAAATTCCTCTATTTTTTGGCCCTTAACTTTTGCAAAAATTACTTAGCCGATGTTCACACATTTTAAGTTCATTTTGGTCCTTGTCGTAACACGAATATTCGATAAATTTTGGAATAAACATGTAAATCTCATTTTTTGGAGGCATATATGCGTTTTTAGATTTACACACCCCTCATTTTTTGAATGCATATATGCGTCAAATCATTGAAAGGGTTAAGGTCAATCCAACCACCTGATAAGCTTAAATGCTAGGCGCATTAGGATCTTTAAACCAATATACACCAACTGAAAACCAGGCTGATAGTTAAACTGGTCAGATACCAAAGCTACCATGTCAAACTGGGGTAAAAATAGGTTTATTTATTTCGTTGAATCGTGTAGGAAATTATAGATATTTTTAATAAGAGCCTATTAAAATTCAATCACGGCTTTAGAGAAGCTAATTAACGCATGAAGGGTCCAACGAGCTAACCTAAGAAAGCATTAGACCAATATAATTCAATACCCAATCGGATTGGCCCATAAACATGACATTAGAGGCTATAAGGATAAATTCTAAATCAGCGCCTGACACTTTCAATTGGTGAGCATATGTTGAAATTAAAAGAAAACAAAATGTAGGTGGCAAAAGTTACGTTAAAATAAACTTTAAAAAACATTAAATTGATTTAAGGTAAGGTTTAAAGTGATGAGATAAAATCATTCGACGAGCTGGCGGAACCGCTCCTCAATCTCCTTCTGAAGGGCCTGATAGCGTGACACCAAGGCTTCCTCGCCATCGGCGGGGTCCTAGAAAGGGTCAGGGAACGAAAAGGGGAACCTACCTCAAACTTCATGGATGACAGCTTGTAGATCAGATCGCTCATGGAGTCGCGGATCTTGGCCCAGGTGATCTGGTTCGAGGTGACCTCAACCGCGTGGGTGGCATGCGTATAGAAGCCAATCATGTTGCGTAATAGCCATACGGTCTTGTAAAAGGGGCAGTACTTGTCGTAGGGCGAATAGCCGTTCTGCTGCAAGAAGTCATCCTTGATGATGCGGGCCACCTCGAGGGTGATCTTGTCGCTCTCAGCCAGGGCGCTCTTGCCGACCAACTGGACGATTTCGGATAGATCCTCTTCGAGCTGCAAGATCTCCTTGCACTTTGTGCGCAGGGCCACGAACTCGGGGTCGGCCTTCTCATAGAAGGGCTCCAGGGCCTTGAGGTATTTGGAGTAGGAATGGGACCAGTTGACTGATGGGAAATGCTTGCGCTGAGCAAGCTTCTTGTCCAGCCCCCAGAACACCTGCACAATGCCCAGAGTTGCGGCCGTGACGGGATCAGAGAAATCACCCCCGGGAGGCGAGACTGCGCCAACCACGCTAACGCTACCTTCGCGCTGTGGGTTACCGAGACACGTCACCTTGCCCGCACGCTCGTAGAAAGACGCCAGACGCGCCCCCAAGTACGCGGGGTAGCCAGAGTCCGCCGGCATCTCGGCCAGGCGCCCGGATATTTCACGAAGCGCTTCAGCCCAACGCGAGGTCGAATCCGCCATCATGGCCACGTTGCGGCCCTGGTCACGGAAATACTCCGACAGGGTGATGCCTACCATCGGTTACTGCACCGTTGCACGCTTACCTGTGTAGATGGAGGCTTCCCGGGCTGCCACCGGCATATTGGAAGTGTTTGCGACAAGCGTGGTGCGCTTCATGATGGATTCCTGTTGCCCATCTATTGCCACGCTCAACTACTCGCTTAGCCACCATAGACACCAAGCTTACCTCAGGGAACTCCATCAACACCTCGGCCATCTCGTTGCCACGTTCACCACATCCAACGTAGATAATAATATCCGAGTTGGAATATTTGGAGAGCGATTGTGAGATGACCGTTTTGCCACACCCAAACGCCCCTGGGATCGCAGTGGTGCCGCCCTGTACGCACCTAAGCCATTAGCTTAATTAATATAATCGCCTTACGGGAAGAGGGCATCGAGGACACGCTGGCCAGTAAGCAAGGGGTGGTTGGCCGCTAGCTTCTCGGCGACAGGACGAGGAGACCGCACCGGCCAGAGATGCATAGTCGTATAGGCCATCTTCTGTCCATTAAATTCCGTCTCCAAAACGGTATCCTGGATGTTTAGAAACTATACTTAATTTACCTCGAGCGTATATTCTCCCTTGGGGGCAATGTAGGTTACAGTACCGAGCGCCTTTGGAGGAAGCATAATGCTGTGATTTTTGACCAGGGAGTTCTCATAAACCGTGCCAAAAATATCACCGCCTGTGATATGATCCCCAGCCTAGCCAGAAACTTAAGCCATCATCCCCTAAGCTCATACCTTGAAGTCCGCTGGAGTAAACTCCCAAGCGATTTTCTTGTCCAGAGCGGTGGTTGAGATGCCTCTTGAATGTGATGCTTTCAGATGCGTCTTGGATAGCCTGGGTGCCATTAGTTGGGACTACATATTATCCTACTTTAAGGGGACGCTGGATTCCATCGAAGATGTTTGACATCAGACCTTGTTAAATGTAAGAAAGGGTCGGCAAAAGGAGTACCTGGCCCAAGCTCAACGGAAAGGGGCTTGCCCGTTCTAAGAACCGGATCGCCAATGCACAGGCCGGCTAAATAGACCCGGGATCAATCACCATAAAAGCGAACTGTGGGCTTACAAGTTTCTTCATAAACTTGGATGGTGGTTTTGTCGCGATCGATACGGATGACTTCCCCGACAAGTTCCTCGTACCCCACACGAACCTAAAAAGGGTAAGTAAAAGCGTCCAAGATCAACTTACGAGCTCGTACATGGCCGACCCGTACATCTTCTCAGCAATCACGACTATAGCAACATTAATAACCACATTCGGAAGTGACAAAATTGAATACCTGGCCCGGAGACGGAAAAAACATACCCGAATTGGTTCTCCCTCTCCTCATCGCGGATCTTGGGAAGATCTTTCTTAGCGTTCTCTAGCGCGCCTGCCTAAAGATACAAAGAAACCTGGTAAGCTGGCTCATCAAACTTGGCCGAATGACCATATTAAAAGGCCGGTTCACTTAAATCAACCGCATACCATAAAGCCAATTATTTATTTGGGCAAACGATGAATACAATAAAGTTAAAAACAAGCACTTACCATTCTGATGAGATATTAAAACTTGGACAAGAAGTGTAGAGTGTCAATTCAAAGAACGGTAATCATGGCGTGGCTTTTCATGCCTGCACTGGGCGCCAATTTCGTTCCAGCCCTGGTCCGATTCCGATATTGTAAATCTACGTGGTGCTAAGCATCGATTTTGGGTTGGTTTGAGGTAGTCGACTTCGTAGTTATTGAGACATTGAATGCTTATTCCCAAAGGTAGTAATAACGGATTTTATGGAAATAAACATTTTGAATGTTATCATAAACTTATTCGTACCAATTCAGATTTTGTGGACGATTTAATTAATCTAAACTAATCGTTATAATTAATCATTAAATTATGTCTGTTAGCCGATTAATGTTATTGCTCATAAATTAACCCATTTAATTAATCGCTTACCGAGATATATTTAGAAAATCTTTTAAAGCTTTTATTATTATAAGTTCGACGAATTCCCCCTCGGGTTGGGGCCGCCTAGTACTAAAAAAGCTATATTATGTTAAATCTAAGATCTAAATATCATGATTCTAATTCTATTTAAGGCAACTAACTTTAGTTAAATATGTTATGCTAAGTAAGCAAAGAATGGATACATTCTGAATCATATGTTAAATACCTAAGAAACCCCTTATTGTATAATGTAGGGGAGCAGCGAATGAAAAACCCAAGATGATACTTTGAGAAACCTGGGTTTGAAGATTAGGATAACCAGCCAACAAGGGTGGTTAGCCGAGCGGGTAAAACTGCTTCCACCCCTAGTGCAGATTTTGAGTTCGAAACCTCTACTGGCTACAAAACATTCTCGGGGTGGTATATTTGTCCCAAGGTCGACCTACCTCGAATAATTTAAGGATAACCAGCCAACAAGAAACCGATAAACGAAATAGTTGCCGCAACTCACAATAATTTTATCTGAAATTACGGTGAGGCAAATATTTACAAAAGGTAGCATCAATACCAATTAAGGGTATCAGAGAAGATAAGCCTGTAAGAAAAGTACCCATTTATGGAAGCACCAAATAAAACTAAAGAAGAACCGCCTACGTGATATGGAAGATGAGTGCTCAAGACCTGAAACATGAGAACGAGAGCAAATCCTTTGCTAATCATGAAATTGAAAGGATAAGATTGAAGTAGATGATGATGGTAGAGATAGTATATTGGCAGTATTTTAGAAAGAATCAGCAATAGACCATAGTCTCTTCTAATTGTATAAATTTCACGGTAACCCACCAGATAAGTTTAGATGGTAAACCAGGATGCTAATATTTATCACCCAACCAACCTAGGCTCATAAAGTAACCTGAACTAACCCTTTGACCCATATAAACTATCTAAAAAGCCATTTAATACTTACAGGTCATATCTATAATTCAAAATTTGCTAATTTGGTTATCCTGATTAGTTTCACTTATATTTTAACATAATATGACAATATATTATATGAAACAAATCCTCCATGAACTTTAATAGATTCAACGACTGGGTAGAATGTTTACCCTTTATCTCAAAATTACTTCACTTATAGACAGGTTAGAAAAATTAAATTAGAATACTTTAGATGTGGGCACTAAATGATCCAGCCCTGTATAACTACTTTTTAATATAGCTTATATGCATACAGTTTTCTTTATTGACTATGAATTTCAAAAAATTATCTCTAGAATGTAAATTCTACTATAAATGTTTCTTATCTTTAAACTAAAACATAGTTAATAGTAATAATTAGAAGTATAAGAAACATTTACTATGTTAAGTGTCTATGGTTTATTTATCCATATCACATAGGTATCATAATCACTAAAGGTTGATTAAAGGTTATAAGATAGTGATAAAAAGTTATACCTTACTATATTTCTTGCTACTTTTTCTAGCAACTTATATACTATGTAATGTTAAGTAGATTTTAATCATTTTAAAAAGTTACAAACCAATCAAACAGTAAACTATATTATGCTTAATTTTTAAACTAACCTCTTTAAGATCAATACTTTATAGTAAAGTATTAAAAAATATAAAGGATTAGGCCACTAAAAATAAGAGGCTGACTTAATGCAAATCTATCAAAATATGATAAGCTAAACAATTATGTAGATTAGCCAAATTTTTCTCCCTATAAATGCCTTAATTGCTTCTTGTGAAAGACTTCATTAAATCCTAACCTAAAGATCAAATAAAGTTATAATTTAACAGTTTGTAAAATCAATTAGAGAATCTTAACTATATACATATAAGAGCTCATTCTGACTGATGACTTAATGACTTATCATTATATCTCAAAAACCACAAAAAGCTACCCAGTTAAAAGTTGGCATACCTATTTAAAATTTTTAAATTGAAGACTAAGGAAATCTTAGATCAATCTACTTTTTATAATTTTTTGCTTTGTCTTTCACTTTTGTCATTTTGTAGTTTTGATTTAGTTACAAACTAAAACGTTAAAATCTACTATACTAAAAATGGAAAATGACATATAAACCGATAAAAATAAATCAAACTTAAAAAATAATTTATGATTTTCAATCAATTAAAGATTTGCTTAAGGAAACCACTTCTAATTAGCTTCATGTAGTTCTGTCAGTGAGTTATATTTTATACCATTTTACAAAATTATTTAGTATAGACTAACTGTAATTAGTAAATTAGGTAGATTATTCTAATCTGAATAAAGGTTTTCATTACCTTTTGATATTATTAAACAAATTATGATATTTACTAAGGGGTTTGCATGTAACAAACAAGTGTTTTGAGCTGGTAAATTTTTAAGTATAGATGATAGTTTATGAAATTAAAGTATTATATAGACAACTTTTCTGTCACAAACTTTTCTATACTTTGGTATTACACCTGTAAAAAAATTAGTCTACCAAGGATCTATCACCATAGCAGCGTACCAACTGACCTAGTGGAAAGTTACCTTAATCTATAGGATTTGTTGGCGGAGGGTGCTAAACTTAGACATAACCCCATGAGCAGATGGACATCTAAAGCCCCTGTCATAGGGTGGGTATGACAAATGCTCTGATAGCATAATTGTCATGGTTGAATGATATCATATAGGTGGCTGATTAGAAAGACAAGGCTGGGTGTGATAAGGCCAAGAGAACCAAGTTGACTGGCCTGCATGACCTGAAGCACAACCTGGACCAACTTTGGATTGAAGCAAGGTATGATCAGGTTGGTTCTGAGGGGTGTACATGATGGTTGGAGGAGTAATACATCACCAGCTAAATGTACAAGTTTACTTAAAATTGTGATGAACTTTATATTATTTAGCAAATGGGGTTTCAAGACCTGTTCAATTTGCAATATTACCTAATCTGGGAGGATTCAGCTACAGTCAATGAAATAAGTTCAGGATTACTTGAGCTACAGTACCATGGCTAATGGTAATTTGCATTTATTGGTTTGTTTAGGTGCAGTGCTTCACCTATAGAATGAGAATTTTCCCCAAAGTGTTTATTAGTGATTTTCCTGTCATGGTTAAATAATATAATAATGGGCATCAACCCCAAGGATAAGGCTGGGTGACAGGAGGCCCAGAAGATGAAGCTTCAGGCCCTCCCTGACCTCAAACACACAGTAGACAAACGCTGGGTACAAGCCAAATATGCCCAGGTTGGTACTAGTGAGGTGCCTAACACCCAGCCCCTTGCATTGGCCCAGGTGTTAAAACAGATAAGGTATTCAATTAATGCAGACAGTTCTATTCAGTTGCTTAAGAAACGGGGTTTTGAAGCTCATTCCATTTATAAAATTATGCATTTGGGTAGAGTACAACTTCAATCAATTACTTGAGTGAAGTCAGTTTCAGCGTATATTACCAATTCAGATAAAAGCATTTGCCTATTGGTGAATTAGTGCTCAGGACTGCTTTAGCAGACCCCAAATTACCCTGATGCTGTTTATATTTGATTTTCATGACCAACATTCTTTGTTGGTTGACTTCTCACAATAAACCTTTCCCGTTTTCCCATTTTTACTTATGTTATCTCTAATGATCATGTGTGCGGACCTCTTTGAGGAGGTCTCACGCTACATTAACCATTCCATTTTAAATACAATTAAATTCTCACCAAGTGCACCATTGGTTCGCCCAGGTTCCCTCCAACCTGGGATGTTTACCCCTTCTCCCTTTGTGCATCATGTCACTTTTGGTGGATTATTTATTATAAGGATCGCTCTTCTCTTATTAAGTTATTATCGCTTCAGCACCCTCTTCTGGGCTTTAGTAACTTTTGAACTAATGGCTAGTTCTCTGACATTGGACTTGTGCACCGTGCACTACCATGCTGGGAACAGGAGAGTTATAGACACTATCCTTACATTTTCAACACCAACCTTCTTTTTTTTAACTTTTATTTATTCAAGGCAAGCTGACCAGGGGACAGACATTACCAAAAATAGAGAAAGAAAGTATTGACATGAAACCTGAGAAGGGTCAACTCCATTGTAGAAAGTTTTTCCACCTCCAGATTGGGACTCAGATTTTTGGTTACATCATGGGTAATGTTTTCATGTTGTTAGACCTACTAACTGCCAATAGCTTCCTTCAGCTGGCACCCCAAACTTGTCCAAAAGCTGTGAATCGAACTCACAACCTTCAGGTTGGTAGCCATATGCCCTACTGACTCACCTTCCACCCACTTTTGTTTTTTAACTTGTTTTTAATAAAAACCCTTTTAGTTTTACATTTTCTCAAATGGTCCCTTGGGCTGACCTGTGAATAGACCTCCTTGAGGAGGTCTCAAATAACATTAGTCATCTTATTTTACCTAAATTGTATACCAACTAACTTGCTGTTAGTATTTTTGCCCACATTTTCAGTCATCTAGATTACCAGGGGTCGCCAGGGTATAATTCCCTATATTGAGTGAATTGGATATTAGTTGACCCCAATTTTGGGTTGACAATGTTTAGGGGATTTTAGGTAATTCTCCTGGTTTGGATCTGTCAGGGATCAATCCAGGTAATGCTTAAGATCTCATTGGGCAGAGTTGCTGACAAAATGGGGGCATCTGATAGTTGATCAATGATTAACTATCAGGTGTACCAATTAGGATCAGTCAGGTTTCATCACCAACTAATTGAGAATTCAAGGAGCAAGTTGCAAGGTTGTGATGCTGCCTGTATAAGGAGAGTGTCTATAACTCTCCTGTTTCCAGCGTGGTAGTGCTTGGTACACAGGGCTAACGCCAGAGAACTAGCCATTAGAATAAAAGTTACTAGTGCCCAGCAGAGGGTGCTGGAGCAATAATAACTCAAGTATAAGAGAGCAATTGTTAAGGTAAAGAACCAACCAAAAATGACGCGGTGCACTAAAGGAGAAGGGGTAAACGTCCCAGGTTGGAGGAAACCTGGGCGAACCAACAGTGTACTAGGTAATAACCTAATCATATATAAAATATAATGGTTAAGGTAGCGTGAGACCTCCTCAAAGAGGTCCATGCACAGGATCATCAGAGATAGCATAAATAAAATGGGAAAAATGGGGAAAGTTATTGTAAGAAGTCGACCAACAAGGAATGTTGGTCATGGAAAACATATTTAAACTTTGTCAGGGAAATTTGGAGTCTGCCAAAGTGGTCCCAAGCACTGATCAACAATAGGCAAACACTACCATCCAATTTGGTAGAATACACTGAAACTGACTTCATTTGGGTAAGCAATTGAAGTTGTATTCAACCCAAACGTGTAATTTTTAAATGGAACGGGTTTCAAAAACCCTGTTCCTCAACTAATTAAATTAAACCATTCATGTTAATTGAATAAACCGTCCATTTTAATGCCTGGACTGACGCAAGGGGCTGGGCGTTAGGCACCTCACTAGTACCAACCTGGGCATATCTGGCTTGTACCCAGCGTTGGTCTACTGTGTGCCTGAGGTCAGGGAGGTCCTGAAGCTTCACCTTCTGGGCCTCCTGACGCCCAGCCTTATCCTTGGGGTTGGTCCCCACTATCATGTCAGTTAACCATGACAGCCTGCAACTAGAGAATCAATCAGTTGGCTCAAGACCTGCCTTAATGGGTAACAAGTTCCATTACCTAAGCAGGTTGCTTACCAAATATGGGTAGTTTGTTGGGATCAAGTAGAAAATGTTAGAGACACTTTTTCTGACTCTTTCCATTTTAGGTCTTGAGGATGTTTGATGACATAATCCTAACCATGATGGGGAAGACCATCAATCATGAGATGACAAAGGGTAAACAAATGGCAACGGCTGCCATTTCTTGGCTGAGGCGCCAACTGAGGGTTGGGCACCGAATTCCCTCCATTTATTTCTCTGAGAAATCGCTTTATAAAAATATACTTTATCAGAATTCATTATTGGTTCTATTCATCTTCAAGGAAATTATTGCTGTGTGCTTTAATTAAAGTCTTTAATAGGATAAAGAGTAAGGATTGAGGTTTCTGAGAAGAGAAACTGAGCTGAGATGGGAATTGCTGCTGACTGTCTGTCACCAGAGGAAAGGCTTAAAATAGGATCTGAGCGTGGATCAAGTTAGGCGGATAAGGAAATAAACCCCAAAGAGAGGACATCTAAAGTATTTCATGGAGAATAATGGTCAAGCGTTGGAACTAACACTAGTGATCTATTCAACTACAGATATTAGTTTTCATACTATTATCAATCACACACACATATATATATATATCATCAGACAACGCAAGGATTGACAACATTGAACCTGTGCAGTTATCAATTTTAGGGGTTAATATTTGTGAACAAGCAGCGAAGCCACTAAGATTTTTAACAATTGATGCTCACTACAGTGGTTTGTAGTTGTGTAGGATACTAGGACAAGATGTTGTACAAGGACAAGTTAAGAAAACTCTGGACAGAGTTGACAACTGTCAACAAGGACGCCTTGAATTCTGCGGATCATTGAGAAAATGCTGCCTTGGAGGAGAGAGTTACCAAGATCAAGGAAGGAGTCAAAAATGTCACTTGTTTCAGCAACGAGTTGCTAGGAAAAGTAATGTTATTAAGGAAAAAGGAAGGAGATTTAGTCTGAGAATTATTATTCTTGAAAATGGAACGTGAAGCGGATCACATTTGATTATGGGCAATCAGCACAGATATAGAGTGGCTGATTAAGCAAGTAAAGGAGTTGAAGACTCACAAATGTGAATGTGAGCCCTATGCAGTGACCAACGCCAGAGAGGACCCCAAGAACTCCAGTTGGAAAAACACATATTTCACAAAATATGTCACCCACTTTCACAGCCATTTCAGATATGACTCCCAAAATTACTCCTCAAGTTAGTTGGGTAGCTCAACCAATAGTGATTGCTAGAGAAACTTCAGAGGAATTTAAAGATACATCAAAGTTACCTACTTTCCATTGGGATAATGCCCCTGCATTTTTCCAATTATTTGACATGATAATGTTTGGTTATGGCGATTGTCAAAAGGCTTTGATGGTGATGAATTGTTTGGATGCCAATTGTCAGAACCTAATGTTGCCTCATCTAGAAGGGGACAGCTGGTCATACTCCAAGGCCAAGGTGGCCATTATAAAAAAATTTGGAAGTCCTACAAGCATGTCAAAGCACAAGCAAGAATACATGGAAATCCAATTTTAGAAGGATGAATCCTTGGCAAATTTTGCCAATCGCTTCTAAAAATAATTGCAGATTTTGGTTGGAGCAAAAGTTATGGATAATTTTGATGCACAAATTGCACTGCAAGTGGCCCTTTTGGACCTATTGAATTTGCATCAAATGATGTCTTCCATGTTTGCAATGGAGATCACCATAGTGCAGATGGTGAATCATTTGAAAATATTAAGAGCTACTTTTGATGCTCCAAATGAAAGTTTTAAACAGAATCCAGTACAAAATTCAAATCTCACAATAGGGAATGAGAGCGCTAAAGAATCCACTAATTAAACCATGCCAGGAAATAAGCCAAAGATTTTAAGTGGATTGATTAGAAAGAAAAAACGCTGTTAACAGTGTGGAGGAAAAGGACACTTCACTGTGCACTGCAAGAAGTCTAAAGAACAGATCAATGTGGCCCAAGTAAAAGTGTCTAAACCTGCATAGGATTCAGGAAAAGGGCCTGCAGTCTAGACGAGGAACAGTATAGAGCTGTGGAAAAACCTGCTCCCCCCAATATTATGCAAGAAGAAATTGACATTAGTGATCTGTTTGTCAATGATGACGTGCAGGATCAACTATATCAAGTGGTCAATTTAGATGTGAGCGCAGTAACCAGATCTGGAGCAAAGGGTATTGACCATGAAATAATTAAGGAAGTTGCTCAGCCATATGCTCAGCAACTGGTGGAAACTATTCAAGCTGTGGAGAATCTGGAAGAACTGACTGAATTCAAATTAGATGAGGCAAACATGTCTATCTCCCTTAGCGTGATCAAGAAATTATTCCTGATCTATTGGCGCAGATAATTCACACACCCTTGATTTGTTAAATAATGCCGCCATACACTCAGTAAATACAGTTTTAGAACTCCAAGTGTACATATATAGATATACTAGTTAATTAGGTATGGGTGTGGGCTATAGTTGACAGCGGAGTGACCATCAACAGTGTCTTGACTAATCTGGTGAAGAAGATTAGAATCTTGCCCAATTTAGTACACAAGGAAGGATATGGGACATCTGGGCCATTTACCACCATCTTTTGTGGAGCATATAGCGCTCTATTACTTCAATTTGGATCCTTAGTGGTATCCGCCCTAGCAATAGTTTTGCTAATCAAAACTATAATACTGTCATGTGAACATGACATAATAGTGGGGACCAACCCCAAAGATAAGGCTGGGCGTTTGGAGGCCCAAAAGGTGAATCTACAGGGCCTCCCAGACCTGAAGCACACCCTAGACCAGCGCTGGGTTTGGGAAAAATATGCCCAGGTTGGGACTAGTGGTGTGCCAAATGCCAAGCCTCTGACGTCAAGCCAGGTGTTAAATTGAACAATTTACCAAATGAACGTGGAAAGTTCAATTCAGTTTGTCAAGGAGCGGGGTTTTAAAACCCGTTCCATTTTTGAAATAATGCACCCAAGTTAGATCCAACTTCAGTCAATCACTTGAGTGAAGTCAGTTTTAGCCTATTCAACCAACTCAGATGGCAGTGTTGCCC
This sequence comes from Massospora cicadina, assembly GCA_022478985.1. Classification (NCBI taxonomy): domain Eukaryota; kingdom Fungi; phylum Entomophthoromycota; class Entomophthoromycetes; order Entomophthorales; family Entomophthoraceae; genus Massospora; species Massospora cicadina. The sequence goes on from JAKSZP010013733.1 coordinate 21,167, forward strand.
TATTGGTGAGTCAGTGCTTGGGCCCACTGCAGCATAACCCCTATTTCCCCACTCAACCTTAAATATGTTTTCCCTGACCAACATTCCTTGTTGGTCAACTTCCTGAATAAACCTTTTCCCCATTATACCATTTTACATTATGCTTTTTTTAATGATCCTGTGCGCAAACCTCTTTGAGGAGGTCACGTGCTCCATCAACCTTGTCATTCTAAACACCATCTAATTCTCATCTCATGCACCGTTGGTCTGCCCAGGTACCCTCCAACCTGGGTCATTTACCCCTTCTCCCCATGCGCACCGCGGCGCTTTTGGCTGGTTAATTCTAGCATTTCTTTTCTTATATTATTATTGCTTCAGCACCCTCCGCTGGGCAATAATTAACTTTATTTTAACGGCTAGTTACCTGGCATTGGGCTTGTGCATCGAGCACCACCACGCTGGGAACTGGAGAGTTATAGACACTCTCCTAACATTAGTCAACCAACCCAATTTTATTATGTGCACAAACTTTTTCCGTGTGGAATTTTTCTGAAGTGGAGACAGTGGCCATCAGCTGTGGGCTCTGGATGTCATTAGCCGCACCACTGCTTCCTCTTTTTCCCGCAGGTTGGAGCAACTCAGGGTTTTTATGGTTTCCTCCAACTGGAAAGTATCCACCCTTCATGTTTGTACCTAGTGGATTTGGATGCTTCAATGTCCAAAAGTCGTGATTCCCCAATTTTCCACCAAATTTAATAAAATTCATTCTAATAAACAAATTTTCCCTCACCAGCGCATTCAGAAAATGCCAGCAGAATCAGCGCAGATGGGCCTGGGGGTGTTGGCCTTGGATAACATTGGACATTCCATTGCGGTTCCAGAGATAGGGTTTTTTTTGTCTAAAAACGCGTTTTATAACAAAGCCCTGGACTCTATCTCTGAACCGTTTATTTATTCATATGGCCTGGATGAGGACCCTATTCTGGTGTATCAGATACCCCCAAGAACCCACGTTTGACCTCTACCATGATCTGGCGCACTCAGGAGGTGGAGAAGGATCTTCATTTTTTTTTATGACAAGGTATATGCACCTACAGAAGGCATGGTGGGGTATGTGGCCTTAGTATTAAGAGTGGCCAAATACTCCTCCCTCTTTTTTGATTCCAAAACAGATTCTATTGACATGCTTAAGCCAGAAGAAGAAATTTTTGGTGAATTATTGTCATTGTCTTTAATAAATAAAGACCATTCTGGGTATTTTCTATTGACTGCCACCCTCTCCTCTCCTTTAGGGAAGCTCGCCACTACTATTTTGATGGATACTGGCGCTTCTGGAAACTATATGGACCAGTACTTAGCCGACTACCTTGGGCTGAGTTACTTGCCAGGTGATGTGGTTAGAGGAGGGGTGTCCCAAGGTATTCCCACTCTGAAGATCATTGTGACAGTGGACTATCAGGTTGGTAAGTACCACTTGTCTGATCACTTCAGTGCTATCAAAAACCTCCTGTTCCCTATCATTTTGGGTGTGGAGTGGTGGCGATAGTTTGACGTTAGAACTAACCTGAAGGAGAATACCTTGTCCCTCACCATGAAGAATGGTCGCACATTTGCTGTGCCTTTGTAAGAAGAAAACGCCCCAGGCAAGTTGTCCCATTGGCCCCACCGTATTCCTTGTCACCTTGCCTCAATGCAGAAGCCCTCAGTGGAAATTTCTATACCTTCTTGCTTGGAGGGTTTGAAATCCTCTTTTGATGCAGCATCTGCCAACGCACTCCCTGAGCACTCTGAGTTTGATTGTGACTTCAAGCTCACGGTATCTTGTGCATATCTCTTCCTCTATTTACCCTTTGACTGTATGGGAGGAGGAGGCATTGGATGTGTGGGTAAAGGAACAGTTAGCTAAGGGCGCGATTTTTCAGCGTACCTCCCCTGTATTCTCCCCCTACTCTTAGTGGAGAAGTCTGATGGTACCTTACGCCCATTCATAGACTATGGTAACCTTAATAACGTTACTGTACCAGACCTCCATCTCATCCCTTTGGATTTGCAGATTGCATGCTATGTAGAGAAGGCGAAGCTCTTCTCCAAGTTAGATGGCCTCAACACGTTCAATAAGATCCGGATTAAAAAGGTACAAGAGTGGTTGACCACATTCCATATAAGAAAAGGGATTTTCCAGTTTTGGGTCATGCCCTTTGGGCTTAAGAATGCCCCTGCTATCTTTCAACGCCGCATTGATGCAGCGTTGGGACCTGTTAGGGGTATGTGCGGTCGCCTACATGGATGATATCCTGGTGTTTTCCCCTGATCAGGAGTCCCATACAGTTCACCTTTGGCAGGTGGTGGAGCAGTTAAAGGCAGCCAGCCTTACATTGAAAATTTCAAAGTGCGAGTTCTTTAAGTTCCAGGTCACGTTTCTGGGCAATGTCATGTTTGACCAGGGACACATGATAACTCCAGACAAGGAGAAGGAGATTTGTGAGTGGCCTACCCCCACCTCAGTTAAGGAATTAAGGAGCTTTTTGGGGACGTGCACGTTCCTCAAGAAGTTTACTCCCATTTTATCTGAGGTGGCGGCTCCCCTATACAAGGCTAGTGATGCTAAGATGCTTCTGTGGTCCCCCACTTTGGGGGATGCTTTCCAAGCAGTGAAGTGCACCCTGTTTTCCATGACTGTTCTTCGCCATATCAACCCTTAAAAGAGTTCATTGTGTCGACTGATGCCTCCAACTTCGCCATAGTGGCTGCCTTGTTACAAGTAGGCGAAGGTGGGATAGAGCATCTGGTGAGATATATTTCTAGGAAAATGTCTTTACCAGAGTTGAATTACGCTATTTACAACAAGGAGTTACTAGTAGTGGTGGAGGCACTGACACATTGGCATCACCACTTGCATGGCTCTACCCAACCATTCCACATATGTACAGACCACCCTGCCTTGCTGTACTACCGCGCGCCTCATGTCTAACCCCACAGCAGACTCGTTGGCATGAGACCCTTGCCCAATTTGCATTTACATATGAGTTCACCAATGGCAGAGATAATGGTTTAACGGATGCTTTGAGCTGCAACCCTGCTTTAGCCCCTGACCCCAGGAGGTAGAAATGCATAACACCCAGGTTATGATCCCTCCAAGTAAAATTCTGTCACTACTTCCCTCTCCTCTGGCTAACGGGCCAGCGCTTGCACCTCTGGATAACGCAGAGTAATATGGTATGTTCAGAAAGGTCGTCCTCTCTCAGCTGCTGTCAGGCGAATATGCCATGGTACTTGCTAAGAGCGCTTCAAATCAAGAGGATCTATACAGGGGTTATCATGTAAAGGATGAGATGGTGTGGTTCCAGGGACGCCTTTGGGTACCAGCTGGACCACTGCGCCTGGACATCACTTGGGACCATCATGATGCAATCACCATTGGTCATCCGGGGAAAGCAAAGACCTTGGAGTTGATACGTCGCACATACAATTGGAAGGGCTTGACAGCTCAGGTGGGCTGGTACTGTAAGGAGTGCCTGGTATGCAACCGGATGAAACCCAATCGTCAACCTTTAGCAGGGTTGTTGGTACCAGTCCAGAAGGCTGATGGGCCCTGGACCTATACCTTGGTTGATTTCATAGTGGACTTACCAGTCTCAGATGGTTATGATGCCATCATGGTAGTGGTGGACCAGTTCACGAAATTTGCCCAATTTATTCCTTGCAGAACCACCATAACCGCAGCTGAGATGGCTAGGCTTTTCGTTATCCATGTGTTTGCGCTACATGGGGTCCCTCAAGAAAGTATCAGTGACTGGGGCCCTCAGTTTACCTCCATTTTTTGGGAAGAGTTGTGTAAGAATCTTCAGATTCGCCCTTGCCATTCAACTGCCTATCATCTCCAATCAGATGGGCAGACGGAACTAGTGAACCAGTGCTTGGAACAGTTTCTGCGGTGTTATACCGCTGCAGATCATTCAGATTGGGCTTCTCACCTTCCCATGGCCCAGTTTAGCTACAACAATACCTTGCACTCTTCAATCAGCTGTTCCCCATTTTTCGCCAGCCATGGCTTTAACCCCGCCTTTAACATGGAGCCCAGTTGTGGGTCAAAGGTTGAAGCAGTGGTGGACTTTGCCAAGACAATCAAGAAGGTCCACTAGGGGGTTTCCGCAAGCTTGGAGGCGGCTATGCAGGTATATAAGGAGAATGCCAATGGGAAGCGTCAAGTGGGTCCAGCGTATAAGGAAGGTGATCTCATGATGCTTGATGCTTGTAACATCCCAATAAAGAAGCTATGTAAGAATCTGGGACCAAAGAGGATTGGGCCCTACCGCGTTGTTAGAAAGGTGGGCCATGCCTCATACCAGCTAGATCTCCCCCTCATTCTGGATTTTCTTGGTGAGCATGAGAGCAAACTGACGTTGTTTGAGGGCCCCCTCACCAGAGACTCCTGAGGCCTATCTCATGGATGGGGTGCCAGAGTGGGAGGTGGAAGAAATAGTTGCCTCACGCCGCATTAAAAGAAGACTCAAGTAACTGGTATCCTGGAAGGGTTTTGACGCTGCAGAAAACAGTTGGGTTCCAGCACGCGACTGTGCGCATGCCCAAGAACTGATTGACGCCTTCCACCAGCGTTTTCCCCAGGCCGCTGGCTCTCAACCCAAACTGACTGTTGCTGCAATGAAGTTGGCCCCTGATCACAAGAACTTTTCCCTGGCGCAAGCCCCTGGAAGGAAGGTTGAGCCCCATCTGGAGGAGAGAGGTTATTGTCATGTGAACATGACATAATAGTGGTGACCAAATTCAAAGATAAAGCTGGGCGTGTGGAGGCCCAAAAGATGAAGCTACAGGGCCTCCTAGACCTGAAGCACACCCTAGACCAGCTCTGGGTTTGGGCAAAATATGCCCAGGTTGGGACTAGTGGTGTGCCAAACGCCCAGCCTCTGACGTCAAGCCAGGCGTTTAAACGAACAATTTACTGAATGGATGTGGATGGTTTGATTCAGTTTGTCAAGGAGTGGGGTTTCAAAATCCGTTCCATTTTTGAAATAATGCGCTTGGGTTGGATCCAACTTCAGTCAATCACTTGAGCGAAGTTGGTTTAAGCCTATTCAACCAACTCAGATGGCAGTGTTGCCCTATTGGTGTGTCAGTGCTTGGGCCCAAAGCAGCATAAACCCTATTTCCCCGCTCAACCTAAAATATGTTTTTCCCTGACCAACATTCCTTGTTGGTCAACTTTCTGAAAAACCTTTTCCCTGTTATACCATTTTACATTATGCTTTTTTAACAATCTTGTGCGTAAACCTCTTTGAGGAGGTCTCACACTCTGTCAACCTTGCCATTCTAAACACCATCTGATTCTCACCTCGCGAACTGTTGGTCCACCCAGATACCCTCCAACCTGGGTCATTTACTCCTTCTCCCCATGCGCACCGCGGCGCTTTTTGGCTGGTTAATTCTAGCATTTCTTTGCTTATATTATTATAGCTTCAGCACCCTCTGCTGGGCAATAATTAAATTTATTTTAATGGCTAGTTCCCTGACGTTGGGCTTGTGCGTTGAGCACCGCCACACTGGGAACTGGAGAGTTATAGACACTCTCCTAACAAATATCCTGATTGGGACAGAGTATCTACAAAAACATGGAGTTAAATGTAACTCTAAGGATAATACATTGACTATATTGAGTCAGACGTTACCGTTGGTTTATCAGAAAGATGGAAAGCTCCACTGACATGGAAAAATAACTTCACCAATCTGATCCACAATGACATCATTATCCCTATTTGATACCAATTAGTTGGCAGGAATTGATGAGAAATGCTGACAGAAATCCTGAAAAATGAGGGGAATTTCGTTGAGTATAAAGAATGAGAGAACCATATTGTTAGGATTGCAGATGATAGTTGACATGGTTTTGACATTGGAGATACCTGAGCTGTTGTATGGAAAGGTCGGAAGCCCCTAGAAGAAGTCCAGAGTAGAGCCTTGGGTAGCTCCTGGGATAATTATGCCAGGCCAAGGAGAAATGTGAGTTCTTCTGGAGAATTTGAGTGAAAACTGATGAAGATTGAGAATAATGAGATCATCATGTTTGTTAATCTAATTCCAGCATCTGAATTGAGGAATCTCCACTATTTTGGGACTCTTGATGAAATATAATTACTGGATGGGGTGACCAAAAGTATCACCTTATTGGTCAATTGAGATCAACTCGCTGATCTGATGAACAGAAAGCAGGAAAAGGTGCTGTCATGTTTACATGACTTTATAGAGGGCACCAACAGCAGGGACAAGGCTGGGCGGCAGGAGGTTCAGAAGATGAAACTTCAGGCCCTTCCTGATCTCAAGCACACCTTGGATCAATGCTGGGTACAGGATAGGTACGCCCAGGTTGGTACAAGTAATGTGCTTAAAGCCCATCCCCCTGTTTCAGCCCTAGGGCTAAAACAAACAAGTTCTGAACTAAATGATGATGGTTTAATTTTGTTAATTGGGGAACGGGGTTTGAAACACATTCCTTTTATGAAATTGTGAGCTTGGGTTGGGTTCAACTTCAGTCAATTACTTGAGTAAAGTCGATTTTGAGGTATGTGACCATTTCAGATGGAAGCGTGCGCCTATTGGTGCACCAAGGCTTGGTACCACTTTCACCAATATAAAATTCCCCAAGTTGGCTTAAGTATCTTTGCTCGAGACTAACATTTCTCGTTGGTCATCATCCCAATAAACCCTATCATCATTTTACATTTTTTTAAATATGTTGACTTTGGTGCACCTTTGTGCGGACCTCTTCAAGGAGGTTTTGCAACGTGTTAGCCAGTTTATTTTGTTAAAATTATCAAAACCTCAAGTACACTGCTGTTACTACCAAGTTCCCTCCAAACCTGGTCACCAGTGCAATTAACCCCTATACCAAACTTGGTTATGAACTGCTCTCTGGGGCATGGCCAAGTTTTTAAAGAATTCTCAACTTATTATTACTCTAACTATGCCCAACACCCTCCCTAAGTCTCTTTAGCTTAAGAACCCTCTGCTGGGCTATTTTTATTATCACAAAAACTATTAGTTCTCATGCATTGGTCCTGTGCACTAAGAAACACCACTCTGGAATTTGGAAAGTTATAGATACTCTCAAGACAGATGCTTGAGCTATTCAACAAGTATCAGGAAGTATTTTCCTAAAATGACCATGATTTGGGATATGCGAGGAATGTGATCCACAAGGTTGATACTGGGGAAAATTTGCCAATAAGGATGAGATCAATTTGAAAGTAAAAGGCGGCTGAAGTGGTAGTGGAGGAAGAAATCAGCAAACTAGTGAAGCATGGGCTTCTAGTTCCATCATCAAGTCCTTGGGTGAGCCCCATCATTATTGTGAAGAAGAAGGATGGCTCTAAATGGGTGGTGATCAATTATTGGAAGCTGAATAAGATTACAAAGAAGGATTTATATCCACTACCACAGATCAATGATGCGCAATATTGATTGGAAGGATTGAAGTATTTCTCCATAATAGTCTAATATTGAAATATTAAAAAATAGATTTTCCAAAAGAAGACCAAGAGAAATGTGTGATTATAACTGCGTAGGGGCTTTATCAACCAACGAGGATGCCCCAGGGTTTATGCAATGCGCCTGAGACGTTCCAGAGGGCATGGACGCTATATTAAATGACCTAAAGTTGTCATGCGTCCTGGTGTACCTGGAAAATATAATTGTGTTCAGTAGGACATTCACTGACCATTTACACCATTTGGAGGAAGTATTAAAGCGACTATTCATGGCTACCCTGAAGATCAAGCCAAGGAAGTGCCAATTCTTTAGGAAGATTTGTAATATCTGGGATTCATAATCAAATCTAGTGGACTGCAGCCGCAAGCCCAGAAAATTGAAGCCTAAGAGTGAATGGCTGTACCAAAGAGTGTTCAAGATATCCAAGTGTTCCTCAGAATGGTCAAATACTATAGAAGATTTACTTGGGATTTTGCAAGAATTGCCAAGCCCCTCTTCAATTTATTGAAGGATCCAAAAAAGGATTCATTTGGAGTGAAGAGGCCCAGAGTTCATTCTATGAATTATACTGGTGTATAATAGATTCTTCAATTTTAAAATATCCAAATTTTGATTGAGAATTTATAATATAAACTGATGTTTCATAATGGCAATTGGCTCTGTCCTGAACCAAGTGGATGAACTTGGGGACAAAAATCCAGTAGCATATGTGAGCTGAACACTCTCAGCAGCTGAGAGGAACTATAATGTGACTGAGCATGAATGCCCTGTGGTAATTTAAAACCTGTAAACAGTTTCAGGTGTATATCCATGTAATGCACTTCAAGGTGGTATTGGATCACTCCTTGTTGCATTGTATAAACAATTTAATAGAACCAGAAGGATGACTGGCCCAATGGGCATTAGAGCTATAGATTTCCAAATTATGAGATAGTCCAATGAGCTGAAGCTTTTTATTAGAACGTAAATGGCTTATTATGGTTACCAATGGTCCAAGTGGTATACCAGCAGGCGGATGAGCTATTCCAGAGAATGGTTGAAGGAAAAATTGGGAATGAGCCCCAAGAAATCCAAGGTGTATTTTAAAAATTGATAGAAAACACTGAGATCATGGATGGACAAGTTTTCAAGACAATTAATAGGAAATGATTACTTTTTCCAAAGCTGTCAGAACAAGCGGCTATTGTTCAAGCCGCTCATAAGGTTGTCAGGCATGAAGTCCTGAGGAAGATGACTGATCATATTCACCAGTATTATTACTGGGAGTCCATCAACTATGATGTAGCAAATTATCTAGCTTGTTGTGTGGAGTACCAGTTGCATAAGCCCTACAAGAACACAACTGGATACTGACTGGTCCGCCATGGATTTACTTGGCATATGATGTCCATTGATATGATGGGATCATTAACCATGAGTACAGGGGGAGTAAAATACATCATAGTTGCAATCACCCATCTGATGAGTTGGGCAAGACAAAGGCTCTGGCAAAAGTGAACGCTACAATCACTGCAAAGTTTATCCTGGATCAAGTAATATTGACATGGATGCCCACAGATCTTGTTGAGTGACAATGGAACAAATTTTATGTTTCATGTGATCCCACAATTAAATGAAATAATGGGGATCCAAGGAGTCATATCAGTACTTTATTGGCCAGAGACAAACGGACTGGTAGAACGGGTTAATGTGACGCTGGCTGCAACACTGAGGAAGCTGGTTGCAGGAAGAACTTCCGCATGGAGAATGTACCTTAGTTCAGTGAAATTCTCCTACAACATAAGTCATCATACCGTGATGGGAAAAATGCCGTTTGAGTTGCTATATGGAAGGAAAGCCACATTTCCACCAATTTTATATTCAGTGGTGAAACCAACAATGGGGATGAGTGCTGATCAATACCTGAACTGATTGTCAATTATCCTGATCAAAATTCAATTGTAAGCATTTGATACAACTTTAAAGAAAAGGATCAGAGCAAAAATGATGGATGATAAGAACCAACCGGCCTTATCAGAATAAAGTATAGGTGTAGGAGTTGCCTATTGCAATACACATGGTTTTGGGAGAAGAAACAAATTATATGCATTGTGGTCAGGTCCATTCAAGATTATTGCCAAGACAGTGACAGATGATTATACCATCAAGAACCTCTTGTATGGAAAGATAGTGAATTGAGTCCATGCTAAGTACTTAAAGCAATGGATCGAGAAAAAAATGATGAAAAAAGAGTTCCCAATGGACCACTGAACCATTAAAATGGTTATGTCCTGATAATTTGGTTAAGTCTAAAAAAGGACCACTGAACCATTAAAGTGGTTATGTCCTGATAATTTGGTTAAGTCCAAAAAAGGACCACTGAACCAAAATAGTTGGTTAAGTCATAAAAAATAAGACCTCTGAAGCATAGAAAACTGGTAGGTTAAGTATACCTAGGAACCAGTTTTGGGAAATAAATAAAAAAGATGGACTGCTGAAGTGAGTAAGGGTCATCTCCCATATAAAAAAGCAGAAAAAAAATAAAGGATTGAAAAAAATATAGCGGAAAAAACATATGAAAGCACAGAAAAAATGTATATTTTTATAATTTTTATTGGTTATTATCAACTTGGAAATGATTCCGCCTATGTCGCCTCTTGAGGGATGAAGGATGTATCACAGTAGGAGTGAACAAACCTTCAAAATCTATGTGAGATGGATGCTAGCAAGAGCTAGACCTACACAAAACCAAGTTTGTTGAATGGACGCAGATCCCTGCAAGAAAGCAACTAGGGGAAGGAAAATTGAGATGGTGGAAGAAGCCAAATGTGATACCCCAGAGTGGGGAGGGAAGCAACAGTACAAGAAGAGGCAGTTGGCGAATAACCCTGAGTAATCCCAATATGGCACTGTATCTGGAAGATTGGTCTTGAGAACTTGCTAATGGGCTTTGTCAAGAACATTGGCCATATGAGCTGGCATCAAGCAAGAGATACTAGGTGGGGGTTGCCAAATCATGCCCCCAATCAAAGCCATCAGGGGAAGATACCAATGGGATGTGCCAGGAATGAGATAGTCATAAAGGGAGCGAATGGCATCCTGCAGACAATGACTATGAGCTTCTTGGAAGTGAAAGAAGATTGAGTTTTGGAAGCTGAAAGAGGCTGGAAGCTTCATGGCCCAACTTTGAAGAACTTGGCCAGCAAAATAAAGGGCATAGGCTGCAACATCTTGATATAAAATGTTTTTGAGATTGGAGGGGTTCAGAGCTATGGATAGAGCCTCAGTTACTTGGGAATTTAATTCTGTGTAGGGAGTTTGAAATGTTTTCATTTCCAATAGCTAGTTTGGTTGACATAAAAGCTTGTTTGTAAAACTGGCTGAGTCAGAAAGGAAACTCTGGAAGCAAGTCAGATCTGGAAAGGAAAAATTGATCAAGAGTGGAGATAATTGCTTCAGTATGTTTGAAGATGATTGTAGGAGTATCTGCAAATGTAGATGAATCCAGAAGAATATCAAAATCTAATTTGGGAATCAATAACAGAGGTAGGATTAGTCGCAAATTGTTCAAGATAATTGCTAATCTGGTTTTTCAGGGTTGGATACCATTTCTGGTAGTTCCATGAAAGGACTGGCCACAGGCACTTGACTAGGAGTATTAGTACTGGGAGGACCATAGAAGAGGTTCCATCACACAAATTGACTCATCAGTTGGAAGAGCTGAAGGTCTGATTGGACATGTTATCAAGCAGTTGTTAGTACTGAGACTCCAAATTTGACATATGAGCTGGATGAGAGGAGTGATGTAGACTTTTATGATAGTGACATTATGCACTCTGGAATCAATTAAATTCTAATTTTGGGTAAATTAATCTCAAAATTAATGAGATAATCTCTTCAGATAAGAATTAAGAATGGTATGAGCAAAGAAGTTATTATGAGAATCTAACAAGAGTTAATATAATTGAGTATTCTTAATTGCCACAAAATGAACATTGACAGAAATGACCTCCTGTCAAGGTCAAGGAGGGAGATCAGGAAATCAAGGATGCTGGACCAAAAATCCTGAATATGACAGCAGGTCATATGCATGCAGGGGTAAAACCAGATCTTAGGATTAATATTGTTACAAGTAAATTGATCAGCCTGGCATAACAGAAGGTCATGGGGACTGAGCTCTGAGTAGGTGGTACCAAGAAGAAAGAGGAAGAGAACCGCATGTCAAAAATTGTCCTGAGCAGCGTAGAGTACCAATTGACCATACTCCACTTGAACCAAAGAAGTATTCGCCCTAGGGTCCAAAGAGGTATTCTCCTGTCCCAATCCTATTCTCGCTGGAAATATAAACAAGAAGGGGATGTGTTGGGATATTTGCACATATTCCCAGCAAACAGATTACCAGGGGTCACTAGGGTATAATTCCCTATGGCGAGTAGATTGGATATTGGTTGACCCCAATTTTGGGTTAATGATGTTTGGGGGATTTTAGGTAATTTTCCAGGATTGGATCTGTCAGGGATCAATCTGGGTGAATTCTTAAGATCTCATCGGGCATAGTTGCTGATGATGTGGCAATTGATAGTTGATCAATGATTAACTATCAGGTGTACTGATTGTGATCAGTTGGGTTTTATCACCAACTGATTGGAATTTAAGTAGCGAGTTAAAAAGCAAGTGATGCTGCCTGCAACTAGAAAATTGATCTGTTAGTTCACAACCTGCCATAATGGGTAACAAGTCCCATTACCTAAGCAGGTCATTTTCAAAATATGGTTGGTTCACTGAGATCAAGTGTAAAGCGTTAGAGACACGTTTTCTGACCCTTTCCATTTTAGGTCTCAAAGATTTCTGATGAAGGAATCCTAACCATATGGGGGAAACCATTGCTGGTGAGATGACTAAGGGAAATTCAATGGCAACGACTGTCATTTTATGGTTGAGGTGCCAACCAAGGGTTAGGCGCCAAACTCCCTCAATAAATTCCCCTGATAATTCATAATAAAGAAAAAAGGAGAAAATGGCAGAATTCATTATTGGTTATAGCTCTATTTATCTTCAGGAAATCATTGCTTGTGTGCTTTATTTGGGGACTCTTTAGTAGGATAAAGAGTAAGGATCAAAGATCCTTAAGAAGAGAAGCTGAACTTAAACAGGCATTGTTATCAAATCTGCAAGACTAAAGAAAAGGCTATAAACTAGGGATCTGAGCATGGATCAAGTTAGGCGGATAAGGGTATAAACCCCTATTGAAAACATTAAAAGTATCTTTGAGGAGAATTACAGGTTGAGCGTTGGGCCAGAATTGGTTATCTATTTAACTATGGATAATAGTTTTCATACTATTATCAATCAAATATCATCTATTATCAGACAACGCAAAGTGTGCAAACTTTGAACCTGTGAAGTTAATCTCCTAGAACTATCAATTGGTGAAGAACCCAGAATTTTAACAATTAGTGCTCACTACAGGGGCTAATAGTTTCTGGGATTTTAACATCATCTATTAATGATCTAAGTATTTGCACTTTTTCTCAAGTTGCTTTCCTATACCAAACGCTTTATATGCAATAGAATTTTCTAATAGCATTATATTAGTGTATGCTCAACTTATTCAAAAGTTAATGGTAGTGCGAATAAATCAGTTTAGCAGTAAAATAGATTCTACCTTTATTAAACCAGAAAAATTTATGATCTAGCTTTCTCTTTACCAGCTTTTGTGGTTAAACTTTTATGCTGACAGAGCTCATGAACTTTATTTTCTTTTCTCTATTTACTTTGCTAATATACAAGAAACCTTAGATACAATTCATAGATGTATATCTCACTTTTTATTATAGCACATTCATGAAAAAACTTGTCAATCCTCTAAGCTGCTTTTACAATCTCAACCCTAATACTTAATGGTTGTTCTGCATCATCTGCAAATCTTTACCTTGATTACTAAAAGTATAACTAGATGTTCATATATGCACTCAGTATTTTTTGGCTGTTGTCCTAATCCTAGTTTTTTCGTCCTACAGCTATAGGATATAAAATTTTACCTTATTGGCACATTAATCTATTGGTCATTGTTGTACAGAAAACATGTTTATCTTTCACAGGGAAAGATATGTTTTTTACTTTACATATGGCAAAAGTTAATATGTTCTATTGAATTTTCTAGGGGTTTTCATATGCTGTACTATTAATATAATGGTGTATTATAAGTGATGATAAATTACCTGGCAGAAACAAGTTATCTGGTATAATTACATTTTTTGATCTGATTGTTATATTGTTTTATAATTATATGTACTAACAATATCATTCTTAGTCTTTTAAGGGAATATAAAAACTGTCTAAGAGTCTACAGCATAAATTTTATTTTAATGGATCTTTTAAAAAAGTTGAGAATATTTTAACTGACTTCATTAAGATAAAAACTGGGATCCAGGGCTCTTACTTTATACCAACTTTTTATTAAGATAATTATATTGATTATTATCATTAAATTAAAATAGTTATTAAAGATTAAAATTTTACTCCTAAACAAACTTAGAAACCATACTATGTTAGTAAAGCCTAGCAAGGATGAGTTGCAAAAAAATATAATTGAAATAGTCAGTTTAGAGACTTGTATCAAAGCCTGATAGTTGAAAAGCAGATAATTAAAAAGATAAAGAGTAATACATCTTAATATAGGATTTATAGGTGTTTGCACAAGTGCTTAAGTGCATGCAAAGAATTTTTAAACTTTCCATTCTTTAAAATTTATATCTAACTTGATTATACACTACTATTAACTTATTTTATTATGAGGCTTTAGACATCAGTGGTTAAAATATATTGTTCATATATTTTGCTTTTGTTGATATTATTTAAAATCAGATAATTAATAAATAGGGTTTATAAAAGATTGCTACAGGAATTGATAAAATTAAGGCCTTTTACAAAGATCTTTATAAAGATTTAATTGATTTTATTTATTCAAGGCAAGCTGACTAGGGGACAGACATTAATGAAGAAAGAAATAAAGGAAAATTCAACATGAAACCTGAGCAGGGTCAACTCTGTCATAAAAAGTTTTTCCACTTCCAGATTGGGACTCGGATTTTTCTGGTTATGTCATGGGTAAGGTTTTTGTGTTATCAGACCTACTAACTACCAATAGCTTCCTTTGTCTGGCACCCCAATCAATGTTCAAAGGGTGGAAATCAAACCCACAACCTTCAGGTTGGTAGCTGTATGCCCTACCAGCACGCCTGCCACCCCCTTATATAAATGTAATATTATAGTCTTTGATATTTTTATAATACAAGCTATTATACAAAAAATATAATAGCAAGGCATGTGATACATAAATTAAAGTTTATGAGAAGTAGCTATTATAAATAAAGATTACCATAATGGTACCTATAAAGGGTTTAAGAATTACCCTGTGGTGATATTATTATTATAGTATCCTATTTTATATTAAGTTAAAGTTAATATTACTTGTTTGCAAGTAAAAACCCCTTTGCATGACTTTTGTTAACCGTTTAAGGGAAAAAGCCTCAAAGAAGAGCTTAAGACTATTTCCATTGCCTCCTTAGTTTAATCAAGTGTTAAATCTGGGTATTGTATGATATGGCTTTAGTAGAAATAAGCATCAACAGCCCAAAACGAGATAGTGAAAATAAATGCAGCCCAAGGAGTGCCTGGCCTATATAGATGCCACACATGATTATTTTCCTGGATTTTACCCCATTTCCCTTCCATTAATTTTCTTCTATTATTGCGGTATATTTGTCTTTAGATTTACCTACCACTAATAGACAACATTAATAAATGAAATTTATTCCTTTTTAACTTATCTTGGATTCTATAATATTGGTTCAAAGTATTCTTATGATCAGATAATAAACTACTTTTTAAGCAAAACTTCAACTTGTTTGGGTCTTTTTATTCAATAAAGCTTTAAGAATCCTATGCTAAGGTCTGCAGACCTTTTGTCTATATTATATATCTGAAGATTATTACAAATCCTTGTGATAGTTATAACCTTTAATAGTAGACCTTATAACTTTTGGATTCTATATAATCAAACTTTATGAAATTTTCTATTGCTTATATGTAGTTCTTTATAGTTACTAAGAAAGTAGCTTGTAAAAACTAGAATTTGAGTATCTTAGACAGTCAAAAAAAATTGAGTCATACAGATTTTAACACAGGGATATATATATCTATAAGAAATCTTTATAAGATGAAATAGCGCCATTATCAACAACTGAGTCCAAAAAGCTATTTCTTGATACTCTAAGATCTTCTCTTAACCCTAAATAGTTATTTTCTTGTTAACCAAGTTAGGTTGTATATAATGAGACTAAGCCCCAAGAGCACTTAGTTAGCTAAGACTAAGAAACACAGACGCCTATCCTGAACAATAAATTGTCTTACTTTAAAAAAACGTTATATCACCATTAAGAAACTACTTTAATGATTTAATAAGTTACATCTATATCTCAAGCAACGACGTGATAAAGTTTCTTCTGTATTTCTTTTCACATAAAATTTTAAACTTAAGGTCGTGAGAAAGCTCTCTCAGTACACATGGACTGAGTAATGAGTATTATTACATATTTTGATCAATCTGTATATCTATATCTCAATTTCAGAAAATCAAGATTTTTTAATACAATAAATTTTTATAACATTATTAAATTTTAGAAAATTGTGATTCAACTGAAGCGTTATGAGTTTTCAATAGCATTTTAGTTGTTATAGGAACTTTGAGATTGCGTTGCAGCTTACAGTCCCCATTTTTATCAGAGTATAATAAATTCCTCAAATCCTTAATTAATTATAGTAATCACTTGTATATGCAAAGGTGCAACTCTTATTAAAGTAGCAAGGCTATCTTAGAGAGATATCAGGGTAGCATATAAATTCAAAGTCTACTAGTCTTTCTATAAATTGGCTTGAGCTATGGTACTTATAAAAATAAGTACTATTAGTTAATTCCTACTTGTCTATTATTTTAATAGAAATTTGTGATGCCAATTATCCAAGATAATTTCAAACTTTTATCATAATACATTAAAGAACTTACTTTAAGCAATTTACCTCAAGGGAGAACCTCCTAAAATCAGATAATATTACACCTATTATATATCAGCGTACATCATTTTTCCTTTTAAGATATTTTGTCATGTATATGGTACTCAGTCATTTAATAAATCATCTAGGACGTTATTCAAGCCTTGATACTCACCTCCAAGTCCTCATTTAAGAGTACCTGTGATCTCCAGTATAATAAAGTATAATATCAAGGCCCTCCCAATTTGTCTCTTTACAAATCCACCACCATTATGAAGCCTTACAATACCATATTGATAAAGATTAAAAAAGCAAGACGTCCATTATACTAAATTCAATACCAAGTGGTCAAACAATAACAATAAACTTGATACAAAAAAATTAAGAAAATTCATAGTAATAATACAGTAGGTGAATTTTTTATAGACAAAAATCAAAATTTTTAATAAGAGTGATACTATAGCTTAAAGAATTACCCTTATAAAAATTAAGCTAAGTTTTATCTATGTAATAAGTTTCAGATCTATTCACATTGTTTGCTATCATGTAGTTTCTCCATTAGGTTCCCATATATGGAAACTATATACTACATGTCAGCCATAGGACATTTAGTTTCTTGATAATCTGGTCATGTTTTGTCTATGCTTGCGCATAAAGATACAAAGTAAATTCGCTGGGATTTTCAACTTTCAAAAATTGGTTCTATAAAAGTTTAAATATAGTAAAGGAACAATAAAAGTAGCTTAGGTTTACTAACCCTGTGTTGAAATCAAATTCACGCCCATTCAAGTTATAGCTTAGTATTTTTTAGGACGTTTACCCTTTTTAAGGGGATTTAGAGAAGATTTTTTGATAATTTATGCTTCAAAATTTAGTTGGTAAGCTTAAAATTATGCTTACAAACTAACACATCTCTGATCTCAAAAATGATATTATAGCATCTTTTATATAAAATGTAAGATTTAACTTTTATTAAATTACATCTATATTATATTTCAATTAGTATTGTATCTCTTTTTATTTTGGATCATTATCACTTATCTCAATTATAAAAAAATGTTGTTCAATTGTTGCCTTGTTGTTTGCTTTCCTGAAAATGTCATCCAATATGATGCCTGATGCTTCATGTGGGGTAGTGGTTCACTAACTGATTTTTTTGTTTTAACTTTATCCAAAGAATACTATGTATTCTCCTTAAATCTGCTAATCATAAAAAGCTGTTTTCCTATCTGGAACCTTGATTGCAGCTTTAATGAACTCAGCTTGTACCTTACCATCAAATTTCTCTTCCTATAGTAACATGCACTATGCCTTGCAGGTTAAGTGAAATACATTCTTCTTATATGCGTAAGAAACAACTATTTAACTAGCCTAGGCTGCTATGGATCTGGCTGTGTTCACATACTTTACAAATAAAAAAGTTCTGATTTGCATTTGCTTCTCATGTGCTACTGATGATCCACTGCAGCCTTGGTAATACTTATATGAGAACCCAATTGTCATTACTTGCGTAAGTTACAAGCCAATCCAACATTTACAATAAAATTTTATAAACTTATAACTTACCTAACCCCTGAAATTCTCTACCAAAAGCTGATGAATGGGTTGATTATATATGGCTATATCACTTTTATCTGTATTATAGTTCATAAAAAGGGCGGCCTATTTTTATGACCCTGGAACCTATGCATAAAATAGCCCTTGCTGTCTTGACTCATAAATCACAATTTCTTCACAAGTTTATGTATCTCAGTCCCAGATCACTTCTTCTGAGATCAATTTATCAATGGCCACGCCATCCTTCTCAATGTGTTTCCATATGATCACTTATAGTGATTCCAGATGTTGCTGTCTTTGTAAAGTCACAAGCTTCACCTTGAGCTACCATTAGACCAGAACAAGTAACCTTGAAAGAGTAAAAGTATGCTCATCCTCCTTTTAAAGCTTATAATTAAACAGCTTTACTATAAAACTTATATTACTAAGTGTTGCTATTATTTAGTATATATTTCTTACTAAATCTTTTCTCAATGAATTGAAACATAACAATACTAAATCTATCTTTTTAAAATTCTCAAAAAACATAACCAGTCTAGTTTGCCCAATATATAATCCTTTGTCCACTTCAGTACTGATCAATGATTGTGAGAATCCTTATTTAGAAGAACTCAATTGTTACAGTTAATGAAGTATTTCTAGTATTGAGCGAAAAAAGAAGTTTAAGCGCACCAAGGCTAAGTTAACCACAAAAATATTTATAATTATCAAAATAATAAAGATCCTATTTTCTTTCCGCTCAGCATTACTTTCTAAGCGAATTTAGTAACAAGTAAACTAAAACTTTGAATTCTGACTGCTGATCCTACCCCATGTTATTGGATTCTCTTCCAGCTGCTCCAGTGTGGGGTAGCGGCAAAACTCCCCCAGCATTTTCATCTGGCAGGAAAACGCGCTTGGACTGGTTCATCCAGTCCCAAAAAACCTTGGGTTGGTTTGATCCACCTAAGGATCTTGACACCTATCTCATGCATACCCAGGCAGTGCCCTACTGTCCCCTGGTGCTCCCCTGGAGCAATATGCGTTTTGGCCTTTGTGTTGAATAGGGGAAGTTATTCCCATATAATGATGAAAAAATAATTTAAAGATCTCAGGCGGTGATGCAACCTGCTGGATTCATAGACTTCCATCCCCACAAGGGGTATTTTGACTTAGCCTTCACATGTGAAGCTGATGCTGCCACTGCGGCAACTGTGCCCCTGGTTTTCCAGTATACCCCTACTCCCATCACTCGGGTGTTCCCAGTGGACACCACTTTGGTGGTCCAGTTTTCTGGTTTGCCTACTCACCTTCCCCCTGCGGTGCTCCATCAGGAGCTGATGGAATGTTTGGCAGTCTATGGCACCAACCCCGTCCTATAAAGTGTGGTCCCAAATGGGGCCACACAACTAACTGAGCCTCGGCGTTTTCCACAATAAGCCCTGATTTTAATAAATTGCTTTGGCAATTTCTCCCGTGATGTCATCTCATTTGCCCCTGACCATCCATTCTGAGCACATGTCAAGAACGGATGAACTATCTGTCCATCCTGTTTTGAGTTGGACCATTCAAATGCAAATGCCCATTCTTGGTGGCTTCCAATGACTCTGCGCACTCATCCACCAGAATCCATTCTTCTACCAACCCCACTCTTTTTGTGGTATGGGGTACTATCCTAACCCCCCTCCTCCAAAACCTACCATTACAGATAAATCTACAACAACCAATCAGGCTCCTTCCCTGCCTGGTGCCACAGATGCTACTACTAATCATGGACAGGATTGGGCAACAGTTCACCCTCATGCTGCCACCAAAACAAGCAATCATTAGCCATATGCTGATTCCCCAATTAAATTCAACCAGAACCCATGGGAGTTATTGGCTGAAATTGACAAATCAGCAATTTCATTGAAGAACCATCTCTACAAATTGAGCAGTTCATTAATTCAGAATGGGACGCCAAATACCACCTCATTTATATGCCCCACAGCCAAATGCTGAACCATTTTGCAGTGACCACCAGCTTGCAATCAAACCAGCCGCCGTGCCAGATTTTCATCCCCTCCGCAAAGCTGTCACCAAATCAATGGTGATGCTTACAGGAGGTATTCCCCTCTTTCGTTATCCTCTCAACCCTTACCCCACAAAGTAAGAATACAATGAATCAATTACACAAAGATGCCAATGACGCTATCCAGACTGTGGTAACTTTAGCGCAGAATCCTAAAGCTAAGATTATTTGAACCATTATTACCACATCTATTAAATTCCCAGACACCCGCATTAAAGCCAAAAAAGATTTAGCTGAGTATATCAGCGCCATTTTTTTATCTGTCAATTTCCATGAGATGCTAATCATTAGTGATATTGAACCACATTCCGCTGATGCCCCAACTCCCTTGCTCTCTACCTTGACCCATGCCATTTTCTGGGATGAGGAAGCTGCTGCCAAAGATGAGCCCCTCAATCCTCCCTCCCCTTCCGCCATGGTCAGATAAGTAGTTTTCCTTTGACCCACCTGGTTGGTTGTTTTCATCTGGTGTGCATCATTCAATCCACTCATTTTGGGCGTTTTGTTTGAATCAATAGTTATTTTAGGCTTTAGTTTTTTAAATTTTGGTAATGTACATCCCCTTGTCAGCTTACCTCAAATAAATTGAATAAATCAAAAGTAATAAAGATCATTGACATAAGGTATGTTGCGTATCTGCTTAAAAAACAAGATATCTCAGGTACTCAGACTTATAAAGGCACCAAGGAGCCCAAAAATTCAGGAATAATTCATTAAATTGAGTGAAAAATGGCCAATTTAGAAGATTGTAGCATTATTTAAATGTAAATAGTCTTTATTAAAAATGTGATTTTGAGAGGGAGGGTACCCCAGTGGCAAAGTATGGATTCAATGTCCACTGCCTCCTGAGTTTAATCCTGGTAGATGAACTTTGGGTAGGGGATTATGACTGTGTTGGCGTTGTGCACCAATGCCCTGAACCAAGGTAGCATATAACAAGGCAGTCCATGGAGTTCCTGGCCTATCATATGCTGCACATGGAAATTTTCTGGGTTTTACCCTCCTTTCCCATTCATTTTCTTTCCCCTTACTTGGTGCGGTGTCATCCCAAGGCTGGTCCACTTTAAATAAAATTCAAAAATATGAAGAAAATTCGAAATTCAAAAATGTAATTTTGATTAACAATTACCTTAAAATTTACTAAAAAGCTCAAATTTTATCTAATATTTTGTAAGCATAGTATATTAAAGCCCCATATAAAAGGTTCTTAAACATCAATATATATAATTTTAGCTGTATATTGTATATTTTGTTTCTTATAACTATTGCAATAACTTAACTGTACTATGATTTTTGTCATGATACTGTCACTTTGAAAGAAAATAAACTGGATTAATGTCACAAACTAGTTAACATTGATTTTGATAATTGCATTTAATTATGACTCAATCTTGAGCACTTACTTTTTGAAGCTTAGAGGAACTCCCTTTGATGCCTAAAGTTGGACCTTTTAGTTACTCTTGATAGTTTATCATACTAGAGACTTTATTGGTCTCATGGTTCAGTAAAAACTTTTTTAAACTCTTAGTGAGTTCTCTCCATTGTGCATCAGATTTCCTGACTCCCAGTATAGAAGCTTTTCCTAATAATTAAGAGAACCCCTATCATAGTTATCTAAAGTTTTTTGCTCAATATGCACAAATTTATAATTCAAGCAAAACGGTATCATCTTACTTTGGGTTTTACTACTTTTCAGCTTTCCAAGCAAGTCTCAGACAATTATAATGTAGCATATTTTGGTCCATTACATTTAACTAACACCAACTTTTGCTGCCCCACCAATGTACCTATCTGGAGTCTGGTAAACCTCTAAGGCGTTTGTTTACGCCCCCGCCTCCAGTCCTGCCTTAATATAATCCACATGCACTCATAACGCCATCCTCCTCCAGTGCCCCATAACGCATGCCCTTCTGTTATGCCTCCCATTGTCCACTGCACCACTTCCTGAAGCGCCTGTGAGTGAGCTAATCTAGAGCCTTGCCATGTTGTTGACTGTCCACACCTGGAGTGAGGAGTTCAGTGTTCCCTTGTCATGAAGATAGTCAAAAGTGCCATTAAGTGGGACTTAAGTACCATGTGCCTGCTGTTCCAACCACCCCTCTTCTCATTGCCTCTGATATTGCCTGCTTATATTTCTATTTTATGAAGAAGTGATGTTACAAACTGACTAATTTCAACCGTTGCATCTACATTTTAAAAATAACTCAACCTCAAGGACTTACTTTTTGGAGATAGGCAGAACTCTCTTTTATGCCTAAAGTTATACCTTTCAGTTGCACCTAGTATTTTATCAGACTAGCAAAGTTTTAATATGATGGTTCATTCAAAATTTTGATGACCCCTATTAGAGTTCTCCCCATTATGCATCATATTTTTAACGCCCAGTATAAAATATTGCCTCAGTACTAAGGAGAACCTCCATCTTGGTTATCTATAGTATATTTGCTTTATTTGCATGAGCATCCTTTACTTCTAATAAAATGTTGTCATCCTACTCAGTTTATTTCTTTTATCAGCTTTGCAGGCCCATCTCATTAGTAGGGCAATTTAGAAAGGTTTTGGCCCAATAAAATGACCTTCTCATAATAGACTAACTTCGTTATACAATCTTAAGACGTAGGATTTGCAAAAATTCTTTTAGAGATTACTTTAGTTCAGCTTCTAGTTCTCCACCTTTTCAGTACAGTATATTTGCATTTTTTCTAAAAAATTAATTTTGAGCTTTTGAACTATCATTTAAGACACTGTTTTTTACTTATCCTTCCTTAATTTATGGAGATTTAATACTTAGAGCTTAAATAAAGTCCTATTTGAAATATATCCATTAAAATGAATTTAATTGCTTGACTTAAATTTATATCTTTGTCCTAGGGTGTAGAGTATTAATTTCTAAATCTCTTTCACTCAAAAGCGCCTACTTGTTTTATTGAATTTCAATACTTAATTTTGTTATGCTATTTTTTAAAAATGCTGACTGAATGCCTTTGAGGCTCCTATTACTAAAGAAACCAAAAATGTGCATTATTTGCAACACTTTTCAGAAACCCTCTCAAAGTACTCTAGCTTTAAGGGTAGACTATAGCACATATTTTTTGTCTTAAATTAGAAGTTTGGACTAAAAATAGAAGAAACTCTAACTATACCCATTAAAGCTTCTCCTTTGTAAAATTTCACTTGAAGCATACCAGTGGTTGCTCTTGCTAGCAAGACAAATATCCCCTTTCATTTAAATTTATTGTGGGGAAGGCTGACCATGGGACAGACACTTCCAAATATGACTCAGAAGAGACAAAACTTAGTACCAGGGAAGGCACCCCAGAGAAGCGATGCTATCTCTTGTTGCCAGCGGGAATGCCACTTATGGGGAGGGGGAGGGAACGTGTGAAGGGGCCGTAGCCAAAATTGAACACGTGTGGAAGAAGGGGTCTGATTTGATGAACCAGACTGGGAACCAGGAGGAGACCAGCTGTCAGCGACGCGGTGGGAGGTATCCAAACATCCACGCTTGAAAGTGGTCCACCAAATGAGACCAGAATCTGTGGACAGCTTCTGGGAGGGTGGGGGTGGAGCCTGCAATGGCATCTAAGACAATCGTGTGGATGGTCCACATGGCGATTGCAACCACCAAAGCACGGAGGGAGGGTGGAAGGGAGGAGTCCATTGATAGAGCAAACATATCTCTTGACAGACTGAAGGGATGCGTTTGATCCTGGACCAGCAGACGTTGAGCTTCGCGCCATATCACTTTAGAGGTAGGGCACTTCTCCAGGCGGTGGAACAGCGTTCCATACTGGCCACACATGACACAGGATGAGTGTAAAGCATTAGAGTGCTCAGCTGTACAATACACCCACCTCAGGTAGTGCCACACATGGGAGCGGACTTGAGGCTGCAACAGAGGATGGTGTGCATATTTCCAGATAGTTTTTTGGGTCTCAATGGAGTAAGGGTTGTCCATCATGTCCAGGTAGTCCACCCTGGATAGGGCATGGGGCCGTGTGGGGATCACGCCATCATGGATGGGTAGCCCCTGTACCTCTTGTGTGAACTGAGGTGAGGGGCGGCCTCTTCAGGTTGTATGTCCACTAATATGAATTTTCCACTCAGCGCTCTGCATGGAGAGGAGGATTTGTTTGTAGTGGGTTTTAGTCCCGTGAGGGCCTGTGGCCGATGGGTGTGAAGCGAGGTATTTTATCAGGGAGTGGGGGTTTGATGGTTTGTTGAGGCCCAAGGCTCAGGAGAAGTTGGAGCGGGATGCGCGGGACCAGTGTTGGGAGGGGAGCGTAGGGGCGGTGATGGCCACTATCCAGGTACCCAAGATCTTGGCAGCATGGGCTCTGAAGTTGAGCAGACCCATGCCACCATGATATTGAGGGCCAAACATGACATCTAGCTGTACTGGTGGAGGGCGGCCTGACCAAAGCCATCCTTGCAGCAGGGAATACAAGGATTTGAAGAAGCCTGGGGAGAAGGGGATGGCGTGGGCTCCAAACCAGACTTTGGAGAGGAGCATAGAGTTGGCTAATACAACCCAGCCAGTAAGGGAAGTAGGGTGGTCTCTGAGAGAGGCGATTCGCTTCGTCACATTGTCCAGAATATGGCTCTCCATTACTGCTGACGCGTATCCACCTGCCTCCATCCACACGCCCAGATGGCATACCGGTCCTATGGTAGGGCGTGGCATGAAGGGGAGCACCAGTGGGGCGGTGTGTGTTGAGCTGGTAGGGCGAGGACGTGGGCGAGCAGATGGGCCAGGTTGGGAACTAATTGCTGTGGCCCAACAGTTCTGAGACCGACCAAGGAGGATGATTTCAGTTTTGGAAGCGTTCAGTGCCATGTTACTTACCCGGGAATACACCTGGATGGGGCTTTAAGCGCGCGTGAATCTTGATTGTTAGACACCCCAACCACACAATCATCTGCAAATGCCATCAGCTTGACTGGGGCTTGGCCTGGCACATGGACCCCAGTGAGTTGGGCATTCACATTTCGCAGTAGTTATCCAGGCTGAAGTTATATAAGAGTGGGCTGAGGGGGTCCCCTTGTCGTAAGCCCCTTTGAGGGCGGACTACTTCCATTAGGAAGCCAGGGCCACGTACTGCCTTTGTTGCAGATTCCGTGAGCAGCATCACCCAGTTGATGAAGCGAGGGGGTAAGCGGAATTGATGGAGGCAGGCCCTGAGGTATTCCCAGTTTACTCTATCATAGGCCTTCTGTTGGTCCAAGAATACAAGTGCCCCAGAGGCTGTGGACTGACATGCATTAGCCACAGAGTGCACGTTATCCCAAATCAACCTTCTGGGGATGAAACCGAATTGTTCTGGGGAGATGGTGGCAGATGCTATAATCCCTAAACAGTTAGCCATGATTTTTGTTAAAATTTTTGTATCCATGTTGGTTAAAGAAATGGGGCGCCAGTTGGATAATTCTAGCTTATCCCCTTTCTTGAAAAGTGTGACAGTAAAGGCCTCATGTCCTCCTGGTAGGAGGCGTGTATCCAACAGGCTTTGGTTAAGTGAATTGAGAAACAGTGGGGATATATATTTGAAGTAATTTTTGTAGAATTCATATGGGATGCCATCTGGGCCTGGGCATTTCTGGTTAGGTGCACCGGCGGATGGCTGTCCATAATTCATTTGGAGTAATTAAATTCGATATTTTTGGGTATTGAGAAACAGTGCAGATGTGGGCTCAGTCAAGAAATTCTGCCACTTCAGCCAGCTGAATTGGATTGGATTGGTATAACTTGGAGTAATACTTTTGTGTTTTGATTGCCACTTTGGCTGGCGTATCCGCAATGGAATTGTCCAATCTTTGCACCTGTGTGCAGGCCACACTCTGGTGTGGTGCAAATTTTTTTTAAAAAAATATGCGGTGCACTTATCACCCTTTGTGATGTGTTTGGCCCTGTATTGAACACAAACCTGATGTTTGTGTTGCCTTTTGAGTGCGTTAAGGTGGGCAGCTGCCTCTGCCCACTTCCAGCCCCATGCAGGGCTGTATCCTATAGTGGGGATATTGGACTCCAGGTGTGCCAATTCTTCCAGAGCGCGCGAAATGATTGCCAATGAGGCTCATGAGCGTCTGGAGGAGAGGTGGCTAGAGTGGTGGATGGTATCCTTTTTGAAGGTTGCCCATGTGGAGATGGGGTCCGCGCAAAACAGTGTTACAAACTCTTTTGCCAAAGTTGCTTTTTCCACTCAAGTGGAAAATCCTGGCGATGCGAGTTTGGGGGGGCGGAGCTTGCACCAATGTGGGGCCCTGGCCACTGTGGTGGGTAGGTGGTAGGTTATTGAGACCAGTTGGTGGTCAGAGAATTCCATTTTTGTTGTTTTGAAGTGGGAGATGTGGGGTTGGAATTTCACTGGCATTAGGATAAGGTCAATGCGGGTCATGGACCTTAATTGGCCGTTGTGGATGTGGGAGCACATCATGTTTTCAAGCAGCGGGGTGTGTTGCAGCAGTGCATCCATTAACCCAAGGGTGGCTTTTAGAATGCGCAGTTCTACGTGACCCTGGGGGGCGTGGGGTGAGGAAGGCCACCAGTCCATTGGTGTGTTTAGCCAACAGTTCATGTTGCCGACTATGAAAGGGTCTGTGGGTAGCGGAAGGGATTTGAGCAATGAGAAAAATTTCTGACGCTCACATGCACCGTTTGGGGCATAGATATTGATGATTTCATGCACTATGTCAGCCCACGAGAAAGTGACAATGAGAACTCAGCCATTTAGGAATGTTTCTGATGATAAAAATTTGAAGAGATTGTTTCTCTGAACTAGCACCCCACAGTGCTCTGACCAAAAGGATAGGGATGGTAGGAGCATGGATTTCCAAGCCTCCTCGGAACCTCATGGACAGTGGGACTCCTGGATGGCCAGGATATCCACGGGTAAATTTGTTTTAAAAAACTCAGTTTCCTAGCCCAGGATGGGGAGGCCTTGAGTCCAGCAATATTCAACGTCCCTAAAGTGAAGGTTTCCCCCATTGCACCTTAAGTGTGAGGGGGTGGGCACCTGGGCCCACTAGCCTCCTCTAGATCCCCATGGGCCTTCATGGCAGTATGGGTGTTAGCAACAACGCTATTGGGATTTTTGTTAATTTTTGTGGAAAGAGTTGCATTGGCTTTAGCCTTCACTTTTTGTTTCCCCGAAGTTAGAAGAATTTTTTGCAGTGCGGATGAGTTTGGTGCACCATTGAGCGGGTCAAAAAAAGATTTTCAGTTGTGATAGGCCCTAAGTCAGTTTCAACTGGAGCTTGGGTGCAACGATTTGGTGAGATTGAGTCACCCATTGGATCCTCAGATTGAGTGGCCCAATCAGCATGGGCTTTCTCAATCTGATTGGTTGATGGATTCCCAAGTTGCTTCTGCCGCAAAGGCTTCAATGTCCTCCTGGCATTGGGAGTGTGGGATAGCAGTGGTGGCTTTGGCCACTTCCTTGGCTGTGGCCCTGTGGGCCTGCTTGGCCTTCTTCCGCCCTTGTGGGGAGATGGGCTTTACCAGTAGGTAGCAGCCTTGTGCTCCCCATGGGAAAGCCTCTTTGGTGCTTACAGTTGGTTCATAGTGCGCCTCTCCGCTGGCCATGGCCACTGAGGGGTGCTCTTGGAATGTGACGCCCTCCTTGGTGGGGCATGTATGCGCCTTATGGCTGAACGCATCACAGTGGGTACAGATAGGGGCGCGCTGTCCACAGTCACCCAGAATGGGTGGGTGGTATGCCCTTTGATATTAATAAAAGTGGAGTGCGGGATCTGGGTTAGGTCCTTTACAATCTCCTCAGTTGGGGTCAGAACTGTGATGGCTTTGCCAGTGCACAGGTGTGGCATCAGCGTGAAGCATTGCATTTTAAAAGATTGTATTTCGCCATATACAGTGAGACCATCTTTCAGGTGTTGTTCCAAAATGTCACGTTTTACCGTAGTAGGTAAAAAGTCAAACGTGAGGAAAATTTGGTTTGACTTCGTCCATCTGGTGCATTTGGTTTTAATGACCTGTTGCCCTTTGGGGAGGTTGACCACTACTCACACCGCAGCAGCCTCATCTGCTGCCTCTTTGTTTTTGAAACCTAGGTCCAGCCAACTGCATGACATGGAGTGAGGTGCAATGTACACTGTGGTTGGTAAAAAGGTGTGCACATCTTCACAAAATTTTACCATAAAGCCATTTGTTGGATGTCCAGAAACACGCGGACTCCGTATTCCACCAACAAAAGTGGCTGGGAGTGCAGCGTGTTGATGTACTGGTTGCATCGTGCTTGCCATGCGAGTATTTCTGGGGAAATAGTGACCGCCAATTTTTTAAAATTTTTGTCTATTCCACCGGTTTCTCTGGGGCGTTTTTGAACGTTGGAGGCCGCGGGCCTTCCACCTGCTCCTCTTACCTTACTTGCCCAACTGCTCCCTGACATGGGCGCAGACTAATCTCCTCTGTGATATTATCAAACTAGATTCAGACTTAAATTGAATAGGTTGCAAAAGTGATTGCAACGAGAAAGAAAAGTCAAATACCATCTTTAATAATTTCCTGTTTTAGTAGGCTTTGTAAAACCCCATTTTTCCCTCCTTCTTCCTATAATAATCACAAATCGTTTTTCAACTTACCTAAAGTATTATATAATTATTCTAAAGATTGAAGTAATAATAGTAAAAGGAATCTCAGACGCAATTTAATGATAAGGTAATTATATTTATTCTAAATTAAGTCTTCAAATAGTATAGTACCATACTTTCTTATTTTATTATAATCCCCCCTCTACTTAAACTACTACCTGCCCAATATTTTATCTTTTTCATCTTAGATTTACATCACAATTTTCTTAACTATGGAGGAGAACTCCAGGTTCTTAAGCACCCCATGTATATGCAGTTATGAACTTCCAAAATTTAAGTATTTAGAAACACCCTCTATAGAGTCACCAGTCCCACGTTGACTTATCCTGATAATAATTATTATCATCGTGGACTCCTCTAAACTATCCATTAGATTTTTTGCTTCTTCTGCCTGCTGTATTTCTTATAATTTCGAAATTGAGCTTTCTTAAGGTATAGACTTATGCTGTTATATTGGGTGAAGGATAGATTGCCATTTTCCATGCGCCATCCTGATCTAAAGATGACCATTGCTTTTACACTCAAAAGTATAAGGGCTAGTAAATCCATTTTTTATGTTTTAGAGCATTCACATGAATCTATACTGGACCACTCTGTCACCATTCTAATATATAATTTAACATAAATTGAGTAGATACCCCTGGCATATGATGCAGTTTTTTACCATTGTATCAACACCATATGTTAAGCCGTCTATTAAGCAGTAGGTTAGCGCCCAAAAGGAGCCATTAAAAATAATTTATGACATGTAATACAAAAAGATCTTGGCTATCCTATTGGTGTTTCTGTAAGCTACAAGATATTCCTCCTATAAAGCCCAAGAAGCAAAGTACCTAATCCCTTATAAAACCCATCAGATCCAGGTTTATATAGATGGCGTCTTGTTAAATCACTGAAAAGCACCTTTTCTGTTCTCCCTCTACAATACTTATGGCTATTTTGTCTTTACTCATCTCTTATTGAGATAAAAATTGTATGCCTATTTCTTATTTCTGGCTACTTTTGCTGTTTCTGTTCAGAGCAAGCAATTCATCACAAAAATCCACTATTACCATCCATATTTCTATATGTCAGGTACAGTAAGAAGCCTTCAACCTTCTCTTAGACTAGGGATATAAGTCAAGGGTGGTGCATTTTATCCATTTACTGCTATAAAATGATCACACATGTCCTCAAAGCAGGAATTGACTTTAATGTAAAGAGTTACTACCATCAATTGACTTATGTTCCTTGTTATCTTGAGCACAGGATGGTGACTGTATTTTACATATGCACAGAACTTATAATAAATAATATAACTGCAAAATTAACATGGGAACTAATATCAGAAATATGTGCCTTTTTGAGAGCTACGTGTCTTCTCACCTAAAATGTTACCTGTTCCAAAGTTTAATTCTTGCTCTATGCAACTTACTGAGCACCATTAAGTCCTTTATCCTACCAGATTGTATTGCAAACTATGCGGACCTGGTTGATGCATGTAAGTCTTGGGAATGTCCCCTGTGCGTGGAGCAGGCGATCTTCCCATTTCTGAGTAAAAAGGGTCGAAAGAGGGTGACTGTACCCCTTGTTACCTGGCGTGACCTCGCCCATTTGGTAGATGAGTGCTGTGTAAAAGCTCTCTCTCTTCAGATTCTTACCCTGGTACCCACGCTCACCTCAGCTGAACTTGTCTGCCAGATCAGGGAAGTCTGTGCCAAGATCACTGAAATGAAGTCAATTGGTCCAAAACTGATGAAAATCAAGCCTGAAAATTTAAAACCACATAGTAAAAAAGGGATAAAGATTGAATTATCAGCTGGAATTACTGACAGTTTTGATTCACCAGCAGTGCAATTGTCAAAGCTAACCCCCTCTCAAAATTGTCAGGGAAGATCCCTGACGTGCAGATAGAATCATCAGAAACCATTGACAACAGTTCAAAGCCCCATCTGGAAAATCAGGAGTTTCAGCTGACAACTTTTTTGACTGAACAAATGGCTCAGTGACCAGGCATGGGTGGGTTGGGATTCCCAAACCCATTCCCAACCAATTGAGACCTCCCCTACATGGGGTGGCCCTGAGGAAATCCCATTGCTCGTCAGGCTAGACACCATCATGCCAACCACCAGAAACGCAGTCAAGCCTCGGTTCAGGCGTTTGAGGTCAAACCAACAGCAACTCAGCCTGCCACCAAATCCTTTGATGTCAGTTTCCATTGAGTTTATCTGCCCCTTTCCCAAAAAATTCGGTGGTTAGTTCAAACTTGAGGGACCAGATCCCTGCTTGTTCCTGCATCAATTGAATACTATATAATCAGTTTCATCGCACTGAGAAAATTGTTGGTCAATTTTCTTTATTTTCCTTTTAATAAATTTCTGCCACAAAAACTATCAAATTTTACCTTATTGATATCATTCTGGCCGTAGTCCTGATGGCATTTCACTGGTGGCCTGTCAGTTCCTATAATGGATGGGATTTACCAGTTTTGATGATTAATATGACTCCCACCATCTTCAACTGGATTCAGAAAGCCAGATACTTCTGTCAATTCAACCCTCTTATTTTAACTATCCACCATCAATATACTAGGATCTTGTGGCCTTACATCCACCATTTCCAATCAAGGATCCGCCCCCTTGTCTCCACAGTTGTATTGAATCCACCTACTGGTAACCTTGTAGAAACTATCCAAGTGGCACAATCCCCTGCAGAGAGACCCCCAGTATCTGGGTTTGTCTTTGTTTGGTTCATTTTCAGGTTGCTATTCACAATTGCCCTACACCAACGATTTATCATTTCCTAATTCAACAGCTCCATACAATGTCATACATGCGGCAATGCCTCTGGCATTATGGCTTGCTTTTTTGGTACTCACGCATCCTGACTGGCAGACCAGTCTAAACTTCTTCTGCCATTTTCATGACATAACTAACCAACCATTGTTTCCTGCCACTTCCACCCTGCTCTTAGAGGTGGGCGCCAGTGTGGGTAATTGCCGGGT
>JAKSZP010013734.1:0-52742 GCA_022478985.1 Massospora cicadina
TGGATGACATAATAGTAGGCACTGATGCTAGAGATAAGGTTGGGCGACAGGAGGCCCAGAAGATGAAGCTTCAGGCTCTTCCTGACCTAAATCACACCTTAGATCAACGCTGGGTGCAGGCCAAGCATGCCCAGGTTGATACTGATGGGGTGCAAAACGCCCATCCTCTTATCTTGGCCCAGGCCTTGAAACAAATGTTTATGTTTTAAATGAAGATGGTTTGATTCGCTTGGTTGGAGAGCAAGGTTTGAGTCCTGCTCTAGCTATGAAATTTTGACTTCAGGTAAAATAAGGCTTCAATTGATTACTCGAGTGAAGGCACTTTTGGTGTATTTTACCAAAACGGATGGAAGCATCTGTTTATTGGAGCGTCAAGGCTTGGGCGCACTTCCACAGAACTTGAATTCCCCGGCCAATTTTATTTATGTTTTTGTGACCAACATTCCTTGTTGATCGACTTTATTAAATAAGAACCCCCATCTCTTTACATTTTTTCAATGGTTCCTTGGGCAAACTTGGTGGTGGACCTCTTTGGGAAGGTCTCCAACCATGTGGGCCACTACCTTACCTTGCAATTTACCAAAATCCCAGGGGCACCTGTGGGCCGCCCAGGTCCCCTCAGATCGAAGGCACCCAAAGCCCCTGACGTCAAGCCACACTTGATTATGAACGCCCCTCTGGGGTCCACTCAAGTGGTGATGTTCCTTAATTACCTGGTATTTTATGTTGCTCTTTACACACTTGCCTGGGGTACCCTTTGCACTGGCACGCTTGAGGTGCCTTCCTACCCATTCTTCTAATGGCTAGTTCCCTAGCAATGTGGTTTTGCATCCCACATCACCTTGCTGGGAACGAGAGAGTTACAGACACTCTCTTGATATTAGTCAATCAACCATTTTATTATAAGTGCATAATAATTATCCATGTGGGACTTTCTTTATTAGTAAATTGGGTGCGCTGGCCATTTATCACTGCCACGATGGTGATCACCACAATTTTCTCATTTGGTTTTGTACTGGTGCATCTCGGCGTTATTCTTGCAACTACCAATTGGGAAGTGCCCACCCTTCCTGCTCATACCTGGTGGTCTCAGACTTTTTGTAATCCTAATATAGTGATTCCCCACCTTTCTCCCAAGATTAACTCGGAAATTCATCAGGCCTTAGCTTCCCTGGAACCAAAACCCTCATTAGGAAAAAAAACTTTTTGTCTGGTTCCCATCCACTTTTGCGAGGAGTGGATCTATTGTCCCAGTTGTCTCCTGAGGTGGGTGACTGGGTTTTTGCGGTACTCCGCACACAGCCGCTCTTGTGGCAAGCAATAGGGGTTTGGAACAGGTCTTGGAGCAGAATTGACCTGATGAAGCCTCTTTCCATTCCTTCTTCAAGTTCTTTTCTCTGCGTCAAGCAGGTCATCTGATGAAAGTATAGTTGAGTGAATTCTGTAAAAAAGCCCAGGCTTTGCCTTTAACTGAAGAAGTTAAAACGTCATTTATCTGTTCGACCTTGGACATCTCAATGCAAAACTACCCAATTTGGCAGTCGCCTCCTTCCAAATTCGATCATCTTGTCAAAACCCTTTGGGGTAGTTTCTCTGCCCCAACCCAGAAGGGGCCAGGTAATTTGGCTGATATTGGATCAAATCATATAAATTTGGAAGCTGAAAAGTCGCGCGCGCCTCTGGAAATGAAGGAATCTTATCCTTCTAATCTTTCTACTTCTTCCAAATTTGAAATTTACAGGGGTCTAGACCTGAGAATGAAGTAAAGGTTTCAGATAATTCTTCTGCGATGATGTCACCCATGGTCAACCTATAAATAGCGCTTCCTCTACTAGTGATTTTTCCTTGAAATGTGAGATGCTTCCCACTGATTTCCTCCCCATCTCGGCAGAAATCAGGAACATTGAAGGGTCTAAACCCAGATTTAGCAAAAACAATTCCGTTATTGTTTTTTCTCCCCAACACGTTTCTGAGGTGCATGCCAAGGCATCGGCTCAGGGCTTGGGGGTGATGGCCCTGGATAATGATGTGCACCAAACCCTTGGAACGAGTGAGGGTTCATTCAAACCAAAGAACGTGTTTTATAACATGAACGATTTATCCCAAAACGAACCTTTTATTTGCTCATATGGTCTGGATGAGGACTCCATTTCAGTCTACCAGATTACTCCTGAGAACCCTCGTTTGACCCCTACCATGATTAGGGGTTCTCAGGAAGTGGAAAAGGAACTTCGTCACAAATCTAAAGATGTATATGCACCTGCAGAAGGTATGGTAGGATATGTGGCCTCAGTAGTAAGAGTGGCCCATTATCCTTCCCCCTTCTATGATTCCAAAACATACCCTGATGGCTTGTTCAAGCCAGAGGAAAAATTTGGTGGTGAGTTGGTGGCGTTTTCTTCTTTGAATAAATCCCATTCTGGAAAATTCTTGTTGTCTGCTACCCTTACATCCTCTTGTGGAAAGTTCAGCACGACTATTTTGGTGGATACTGGTGCCTCAAATAATTTTATTGACCAAAATCTTGCTGACTACCTTGAGTTGAGTTACTCACTAGGTGGTATGGTTAGAGGTGGGGCTTCTCAAGGTATCCCTACACTAAACATCATGGAGTCAGTCGATTTTCCAGATAGGTTCTTATCTATTGTCTGATTAGTTTAAAGCTATCAGAAACCTCTTGTTTCCCATCATTTTGGGTGTTGAGTGGTGGCGGAAGTTTGACGTCAGAACTAATTTAAAAGAAAGCACTTTATCCTTGTCTTTGACAAATGGTCACCAGTTGATTGTTCCTCTGTCTGAGGAGAACGGCCAAGGCAAATTACCCCATTGGCCCAATGTTCCCAGTCCATATCTTGCCCCTTTGCTGAAGCCCACCGTGGGACTTTCCTTACCTTCTTGTTTGGAGGAGTTGGCATCTTCTTTAGATGCAGCTTCAGCTAGTACGCTACCAGATCATTCCGAGTTTGATTGTGAATTTAAACTCACTGGGATCTGGTGCGTATTTCTTCCCCCATATACTCATTGACTGTCCGGGAGGAAGAGGTTTTAGATTTATGGGTGAAGGAGAAGTTGGCCAAAGGCGCCATCTTTCAGCGTACCTCCCCTGTTTGCTCCCCACTGCTCTTTGTGGAGAAGGCTGATCGAACTTTATGTCCATGTGTCAATTATGGAAATTTAAACAATGTGACTGTACCCGACCTCCATCCCATCCCTTTAGATTCCCAGATTGCGCGCTATATGGAGAAGGCAAAGGTCTTCTCCAAGTTGGATTGCCTCAATGCGTTCAATCAAATCTGGATAAAGAAGGGCCAGGAATGGTTAACCACTTTCCGTACCAGAAAAGGAATTTTCAAGTTCCAGGTTATGCCCTTTGGGCTTAAGAATGCCCCTGCCATCTTTCAACGCCGCATTGATGCTGCATTGAGAGACTTGTTGGGGTTATGTGCGGTTGCCTAAATGGATGACATTCTGGTGTTTTCCCCTGATCATAAGTCACATACAGTTCACCTTTGACAAGTGGTGGAGAGATCAAGGGCCGCTTGCCTTACCCTCAAGATTAGTAAATGTGAATTCTTCAAGTCCCAGGTTACTTTTCTGGGCAACGTCATTTTTGACCAGGGCCATATGATAACTCCAGACAAGGAAAAGGCTATTCGTGAGTAGCCTACCCCCACCTCTGTCAAGGAATTGAGGAGCTTTTTGGGGACATGTACATTCCTCAAGAAGTTCACACCCAGTCTCTCCGAGGTGGCAGCCGCCTTATATAAAGCTAGCGGGGCCAAGGTTCTTCGGTGGTCCCCCATTTTGGAGGATGCTTTCCAAGCGGTGAAGTGCACCTTGTTATCCACATCCATCCTTCGCCATGTTGATCCTGCAAAGGAGTTCATTGTGTCCTCAGATGCTTCCAACATCGCCTTTGCGGCTGCCCTGTTACAGGTGGGTGATGATGGGTCTGAGCATCCCGTGGGATATTTTTCTAGGAAAATGTCTCTACATGAGTTAAATTACGCCGTATATGACAAGGAGTTATTAGCAGTGGTGGAGGCGTTGATTTATTGTCGTAACCACTTACATGGCTCTTCTCAACCATTCCAGGTACGCACTGACCACCAAGCCCTGTTGTCCTATCGTGCTCCACATGTTCTAACACTACGTCAGACCCGTTGGCATGAGACCCTTGTCCTATTTACATTTTCCTATAAGTTTACCAAGGGCAAGGAGAATGGTTTAGTGGATGCTTTGAGCCGCAACCCTGCTTTGGCTCCCAATCCAAAGGAGGTAGAGATTCACAACACTCAGTTGATGATTCCCCTGAGTATGATTTTGTCTCAACTTCCTAAGTCCACGGTACATACGCCAGCGCTCATGCCTTTGGAAAATGCAGCAGAATATAGCATGTTTAGGAAGGTAGTTCTTTCTCAGCCGTTATCAGCTGAATATGCTGTTGTTCTCGCTAAGAGTGCTCTGAATCAGGAGGACTTATCCAGGGGTTATCACGTGAAGGATGAGATGGTGTGGTTTCAGGGGCGCCTGTGGGTTCCTGCTGGACCACTGCGCCTGGAGATCATCCAGGACCATCGTGACGGAATTACCGTTGGTCATCCTGGAAAAGCAAAAACCTTGGAATTGATATGACGCACTTACAATTGGAAGGGCTTGCCTGTTCAGGTAGGGCGGTACTGCAAAGAGTGCCTGATCTGTAATCAGATGAAACCCAATTGGCAACCTTTAGCAGGGTTGCTGGTACCAGTCCAAAGGCTGAAGGGCCCTAGACTTCCTTATCAATGGATTTCATTGTAGAGTTACCGTTTCAGATGGGTATGATGCAATCATGGTGGTGGTGGACCGCTTTACAAAGTACGCCAACTTTATTCCTTGCAAAACAACTATAACTGCCGCTGATATGGTCAGGCTCTTCGTCTCCCATGTATTTGCGCTTCATGGGGTTCCTCAAGAAACCATTGGTGATTAGGGACCCCAGTTCACCTCCGTCTTTTGGGAAGAGTTGTGTAAGACTCTTTAGATCCGCCCCTGCCGTTCAACTGCTTATCACCCCCAATCAGATGGGCAGACTGAGCGAGTGAATCAGTGCTTGGAACAATTTCTGCGTTGTTACACCACCGCAGACCATTCAGATTGGGTTCCTCACCTTCCCATGGCTAAGTTTAGTTACAACAACACTTTGCATTCATCAATCGGTTGTTCACCTTTTTTTGCTAACCATGGCTTTAACCCTGCGTTTAACATGGAGCCCAGCTGTGGTTCCAAAGTGGAAGCGGTGCTGGACTTTGCTAAGACTCTCAAGAAAGTATACCAGGGGGTTTCCACGAGTTTGGAGGCAGCAATGTAAGTTTATAAAGAGAACGCTGATGGTAAATGACAAGTGGGTCCAGCATACAAGGAAGGGGATCTCGTGATGCTTGATGCTCGCAACATCCCTATCAAGAAGCCATGAAAAAAACTGGGTCTAAAGAGGATTGGTCCTTACCAGGTAGTTAGAAAGGTGGGACATGCCTCATACCAGTTGGATCTTCCCTCCGCATTTTGGATCTTCTCTGTCTTTCATGAAAGCAAGTTGACCTTTTTTGAGGGCCCTCCTCCTGTGACCCCTGAGGCTTATCTTGTGGATGGGGCACCGGAATGAGAAGTGGAGGAAATAGTAGCCTCCCGCCAGGTTAAGCGACGTCTTAAGTATTTGGTACCTTGGAAAGGGTTTGACGCAGCAGAGAACAGCTGGGTGCCAACATGGGATTGTGTACATGCCCAAGACCTGATTGAATCATTTCATAATCTTTTCCCTGAGGCTGCAGGATCTCAGCCGGAGCCAGCTGCTGCTGCTATGAAGTTGCCGCCAGCACATAAGAACTTCTCCTTAGTAAACGCCCTTGGAGGGGGTGTGGAGCCCAATAAGGAGGAGAGGGTAATGTCATGGTTGGATGACATAATAGTAGGCACTGATGCTAGAGATAAGGTTGGGCGACAGGAGGCCCAGAAGATTAAGCTTCAGGCTCTCCCTGAACTAAAGCACACCTTAGATCAACGCTGGGTTCAGGCCAAGCATGCCCAGGTTGATACTGATAGGGTGCAAAACGCCCAGCCTCTTATCTTGGCCCAGGCCAAGAAACAAACGATTTACGTTTTAAATGAAGATGGTTCAATTTGCTTAGTGGAGAGCAAGGGTTCGAGTCCTGCTCTAGCTATGAAATTTTGACTTCAGGTAAAATAAGGCTTCAATTGATTACTCGAGTGAAGGCACTTTTGGTGTATTTTACCAAAACGGATGGAAGCATCTGTTTATTGGAGCGTCAAGGCTTGGGCGCACTTCCACAGAACTTGAATTCCCTGGCCCATTTTAAATATGTTTTTGTGACCAACATTCCTTGTTGATCGACTTTCTAAAATAAAAACCCCCATTATTTTACATTTTTTCAATGGTTCCTTGGGCAAACTTGGTGGTGGACCTCTTTGGGAAGGTCTCCAACCATGTGGGCCACTACCTTACCTTGCAATTTACCAAAATCCCAGGGGCACCTGTGGGCCGCCCAGGTCCCCTCCAAATCGAGGCACCCAAAGCCCCTGACATCAAGCCACACTTGATTATGAACGCCCCTCTGGGGTCCACTCAAGTGGTGATGTTCCTTAATTACCTGGTATTTTATGTTGCTCTTTACACACTTGCCTGGGGTACCCTTTGCACTGGCACCGCTTGAGGTGCCTTCCTACCCATTCTTCTAATGGCTAGTTCCCTAGCAATGTGGGTTTGCATCCCACATCACCTTGCTGGGAACGAGAGAGTTACAGACACTCTCTTGACACATATACTTCACGTACTGGTCTAGGGCTTCCTTTGCTCTGGGGTTCAGGGGGTACACCGGGCTTCCTTTTGGGAGCTCAGCATCCCCTTTGAACATGAACGAGAATGCAAAGGGGCCCTGTGGATCGCAGGGGGCGGCGACGCTCTTCTGGAACAGGTGTTCATAGTCTCTGAATTCCTCCAGTATCTTTTCCCTCTCTGTCCCTAGGTGCACAGAGTTCATGCCAGGCCTGCTTCTGCCTGAGGTAAAGAATTCTAACGACAAAGGCTCTTGTTCCTTGGGGTGAAGCATCACCTGGTCCTCCTCCAGATCAAAGTGTGGGGAGTGCTTATGCCACCATTTCATGCCCAGAACGATGGGGTGGGGCAGGTTCTGGATGGCGCAAAAGTCTTCCCAGATGTGGTGGACTCCCTGTTGAAGCTTGATCCTGGGCTCAATCTCCCAGCATTATGACGACTTGGAGGTGTCCACAAGAGTCACAGTCCTCTTTTCTCGCATTTGTACTCCCAATTTCTTGGCTAGCTCTTGGTCCAAGTAGTTTTCTTCGGCCCCAGTATCCACTAAAGCCCACAGTTTTTCTAACTTGGCCCCTTTCTCTTTCTTCTTTCGCTTCAAAGTAAACGGAATAAACAGGTAGAAGAAACCATTTTTTTATGAGCAAAGAGATCTGGGCAGGTGTTGGGCGATGGTTGTAGGTGGGGCTGTCCGAGCCGCTGGAAGCAGTGGGTGCAGGAGCTTCAAGGCGTGGGGCATTCTCTCTGGGGCCTCCCTTCTCCTGTTGCCCCATATGGCTTGAGATGGGCTCTAACTCCGCGCGTCATCCATGGAATCTACTGTGATTCCCAGGCACAGGGCCCTGACTTGGGCCAAGGCTAGCTGGTTTTCTACCTGGGAAGCAACAGTGACCTCTTCTTTTAAGGTTGCCCCCAGGCGGGTGGTGGCCATAGCTGTGAGGGTGTCTGGGCGAAGATTCTGTCTAAACATCCGTGCGAGCTGGGAAGGAGACACTTTTGCGGCTTTGGCTAGGGGCCAGAACAGCCAAGCGTACTCCTTAACGGCCATTTTCCCTTGGCTGAGGGCCAAGAGCGCTGACCAGGCGGCATCCTGAGAGTCATTTGGGGTGGCGGCTCTTTCCATAAGGTGGAGGCAGTCCTCCAGGAAACTTGAAGGGCCAGCTGTGTTTCCAACAGGTCGGTAAGTCAGATAGACAGGTTCTTCGGCAGGTCTGCTATCACCTGGGCAATCTGGAGGGATGTGGCCGTTGTACCCCAGAGGCTTCTGTAAGGTGGGCCTGTAATATAATGTGGGAGAAGGTTCAGTGCATTACACTAACTCCTCCGGGGTCAATACTTGTCTAAACTTGGACGTGGCATCAACGTGTTGGACATAAGCGATGTTATTTCCTTGGGATGGGAGGAGGCGAGTGGCTTCCCTCAGCAAGAACAGGATGGAAAAGATGACCATCAGGAGAGTGGTAGTATGCTCATACCAGGCAGGTAGGCTCTCTCTCATATGGTCTCCCCATCCCATCCCATAAAAGGGAGATGAGGTTGAATGAACTTCGTCTAATGTGATGAACGGGGTCTATCCACATTGCCACAAAGCAGTTGGGCAAGAGGGCCCATGTGAGGGCCCACAAACATGAGAGGGCTGCAGTGGTTAAGTCCCGCGTTTGTTGGCTTGTTGAGTGATTTAGATATCCTTGGAACACTGTAAGGATGATGCTCACACTGTGGAGGAGAGTCTGTCCCTCAGAGAGAGCATACAGAGAGGCGACTGCTCTGTCAAAATCTGAGTATTGGTCCATCTTCTTCACTCAAAATTCCTGGTTTTTGTCAAAATCTTAATAAATGATTTTGAAATGTCAAAATTCTATTTTTGATTTTGAGGTTT
Organism: Massospora cicadina; assembly: GCA_022478985.1. Lineage (NCBI taxonomy): Eukaryota > Fungi > Entomophthoromycota > Entomophthoromycetes > Entomophthorales > Entomophthoraceae > Massospora > Massospora cicadina. The sequence goes on from JAKSZP010013734.1 coordinate 8,709, forward strand.
TTATTTGTATATATTAGAAGACGAAGTTGTTTTAAACACCTTTGCTTGGTTGTTTTTATATTATGAAATGGGGGATATGGGGAAATTGGACCCCGCAGAGTCCATGGGCGGTGGGCTATTTGTGGGCCTTTTTGAGAATCTTCGCCTCCGATACTCCCATCTAGGCCCATTCTAGACTGTTTGTTGAGTACCCATGGCATTATGGAAACTTTTCCACATTTATTTTTGTTTGTTGGGGATGAATCAAAACTCATGTTGACCTTATCGTCAAAATTCCCATTTTTAGGATAATTCAGCCGGCAGCCCCTGATTCGCTGGGCTGCCCTTTGCTGTGGCTCTCAATACTTTTGACAAGTGGCAGATTCAGCTTGGCAGCTCCTGATTCGCTGAGCTGCCTAATGCCATCATTTCCTCTTTTGGTGTTATTTGGCTTGGCAGCTCTTGATTCGCTGAGCTTCCCAATGCTGTGATTCTTGCCATTTCCATAATTGGCATAATTTGGCCTGAAAGCCCCTGATTTGCTGGGCTGCTCTTTGCCATTGCCAAACTCTATGCTTAGGTCCTTGGAATTCAGGTTGGCGTCCTCTGATTGCCCCAGTCGCCATTTATGTCGACCTTTGCCACCTTTTCCCTGAGGTTTTGTTGATTTTACAGCATCTGATTTGACAGAATGCCATTTTTGAGGTCATTGCCCTCGAGCCCTATGCTTTTATTTATATTGTTTATGATACTACTAGCCACAATCCCTGCCTTGGGGGTTGGGGCTATGTGGTGGTCAGGCAGCGCCTTGACCGTCACAAAGCGGTGACAACGCTTTTGTGGCAGTAACTTGCAGATTAGCCTGAAGGGAGTGGTCTGCTGTAAATGGGTAAATGGTTTTATTACCTAAGCAGGCTGCTAGCTTGAAAAGGTTAATCAGTTGGGATTGGATAAAAGCTTTGGGACACACTCTTAGAATCTAACACATGGAGGGTCATAATCTAGTCTTGGATAGATACCAAATAGGTGGATGAATTGTTTATCATATTAATATGACTCTTTAGGGTTATTTTGTCAGAAATGAATGCCATTCCCATTGGAGTGACAACTAAAGAGTTAAACACCAATTTTTCTATTTAAATCCATTGTTTTATTAAAGAAAGACAGTACATTACAGTAATGTTTTATATTGATATAATTTCAATATTGTTCTATTGCAAAAGAGTTTTAAGGGATGATTTTCTTTGTCAATATTTTATTCAAGAGTGGGCCGACCTGGGGACAATACCGCACCAATTGAGGGAAAATTGAATGAATGGGAAAGGAGGACAAAATCCAGAAAGCCTCCATGTGTGGCGTATGATAGACCAGGAACTCCATGGACCATCTTTGCTATTCGCTATCTCAGTTTGGGGCATTGGTGTGCAACGCCAACATAGTCATAGTTGTCCCCTACCCAAAGTTCCTCTACTGGAATCAAACTTGGGGAGGCAGCGGTAGAGGTCCCTATTCTACCACTGGGGTATCCTCCCCTTTTCTTTATCAATATTGCTTTTTGAACTTTCCTTTCCATTCAATAACTTTTCAGCCAATTTTTATTCAAGACTGTTAGTGTAATAATCAGTTTTGGAAAAGATTAGTGAACGCCCAAAGCATGTAAGGCTTGGGCAAGTGTAAGAAAAGGCACAGGGTCGATTTTGCACCACCCAAGGCTAGAAATCGCCCTGTAGAATCTGGTGGACAAGCACAAAATAATAAACCTTTGAAAGATTACCCACCAGAAATTTCAAAATGGCAGACCAAGTGTAATGAATATATTAATATTTCCCATTCTCAACCTTTGTTTTTGGTGGAACCTGAGCTTCAATTTTCATTGAGATGGAGCCAACAGCCCTTTGGGAAAAGCTTTGTGGAGATGCGCATCTATTTTACCACAAGCCATTTCTGTGGCGCCTCACACTATGGCCTGTAGTTGGTTGTACCTCAGGTTTGAAATGGCAGAAGAAGCAAATGATGTTGAACAGGTGCGTGTGGTGGTTGACCTTCTGGATGGTTTTTGGGTGTTGAGACAAAGAGCATGCTTTGAACGCAATCTAAACAAATTTTTGTTCCTTTTTTATTTCTAACTACAAATGTGACTTGCAGGTCATTGGACAACACCTTTTTGAAGGTGTTGAGATTTTAACTCATATTCCCAGCCTGCTAGATTACCTGGTATTGCTAGGGAAAATTCTCTAAGGCGAAGTGAATAAGAAATTGGATTTGGCCCAAGTTTTGGAGGAATTACGTTTGGGGAATTTTGAGATATTCGCCTGGTTGTATCCATTGGGGAAAGATTCAGATGAATACTTAAGATCTCATTGAGCAGATTTTCTAACAAAATAGGGGCATCTGATAGTGATTAACTATCAGGTGTACCAAACTGGGATTGGTTGGGTTTCATCACCAACTAATTATGAATGAATAGTAAGTTGCAAGGTGAGTGATGCTGCCTGCAACTATTATATCGATTGGTTGGTAAATGACCTGCCATAATGGGTAATAAGTCCATTACCTAAGCAGGTCGCTAGCCAATTATGGTTGGTTCGCTTGGATCAATAGGAAAATGTTAGGGACTCATTTTCTGACTCTTTCCATTTGAGGTCTTGAGGATGTTCAATGACAGAATCCTAGCCAGGATGGGGAAGACCATTGCTGCCAAGACAAGGATAGGTGATTCAATGACAACAGCAGCCGTTTCATTGAAGAGGTGTCAGACCAAGGGTTAGACAGCCAAATTCCCCACTATATAATACCCTAGGATTTACTATAATAAAAAAAGAAACCTTACAGAAGAAAGTAGTTTTACAGTAATATTATCAATTTGGTGTATAGTTAGACTATCAGCTTCTATTGTGTTGTTCTATCTCATGGATATTATTATTGCAGGCAATAATTGGAATACTCTCAGAGAGAAGAGTAAAGATCCAAGTGGGGATCTAGAGACAAAGGAACCACAATCAGGGATAGCTGCCAACTGTGTTGGGTTGAGAGAGACTGTCACTTGGAATATTTTAGAAAAGATTGGGTGGACAAGAGTATAGGGAAAAATCCCTATGAGTACAACTTCAGTATTAATTGGAAATACTGGCCAAGTGTTGGGCTGAAATATAGTTTAATCTCAACTACAGTTAATAGTCTATATACTACTATTGATTAATAATACATTCTATACAATGTGAAAAAGTGCACGAGGAAATTGAACCTGTGCAGTAAAAGGTTACTGGGTTGCTTGACAATATTCAACCTAGAGTAAATTTTTACAGAAGGGCTTGACAACTATGGTGAAATTAAATCATTTAAAATGCAACGTTTTCACTTATGAGTGACCTTAGCATGGGTAAGGCTGTTGCATTTACTACACTGCGCTGATTTTGTGGAAGATCTCCCTAAAGTCCCCACATATCACTACCTCACAATTGATGGAAAGCTATCTCAAGCTTTCTGGGCAACTGTGGATAGTTCATCACCCATTTTCACCTTTTTCCATGCTTTTGTTCATAAAATGCACATGCACTGTCAAAAAGGGCATAAAAGCCTATAATATGCTTCTGAGGAAATGTACAAGTCCCCGCTAACAACAAGTGTGTAATTAATACTACTTCAGCCTTTAGTTGTAGCAAAGAATGTCTATATATAAGTTGACCCTTTGTCCCAACAGGAACATAAGAAGGCCAAACAGACCCATAGGGCAGCAGCCAGGTGGCAGTTTCAGGAGGCAACTTCTATCTTGCATAAACATATTTAGGCCAAGAGGAAATTTTACCTTGTCACAACCTTAATTTTTTCCCGCCAATCAGATTGTGCCAGTTAGACCTTAGTCAAAACCCTCAGAACTGCACACCGCCCATAAAAACTATGCTCAACTGGAACTGCATTTTCTTGGCCAATCTCAACCAAATTTAGCAAGCCCGCTGCTGGTGCACTACAAGTGCACCATAACAAAAGCTCAAGCACCCAAAATATCATAAAAATTCAAGCCTGTAATTATGAAGGTGCCAACTAGCTCTGTCCCTGCACACTGGTATGGCACTCAAAGTAAGGATTCATTGATGCCCATGGAAAGTGAAGGGTAGGGCAGGGGCCCTTCCCCTTGCTCCTGAGGCGCAATGGGCATCTCAAGAGGGTTGGGATGTTGAACATATGGACACAAAACCTTTCCATCCAAGGCCAAAAAAACTGAGTTTCCTAAAAAACCTCTTGTGGATTTCCTGGCAATACAGGAAACCCACTGTCTATGGTGATAGAATCATAGGCTAGTATTCTCCCCTCCCCTACTGTTTCTTTTGGTCACTGCACTGTGGGTGTTAGTATGAGCAAAAGTCTATCTAATTTTTTATCTCAAACTTATTTTTTGAATGGCTACTGTTCTGGATGTTACATTCTTGTGGTGCAACAAATGATATACACAATCAAAAAATGTTGGATTTTAGGATGTTATCAAGCTCACTTGTGCGTTCTGGGCCTGAACTCCAACAATTTGGGGGTTGAATCCACTAATAATAAAATGACAAACAATCACTAGAATACTAGAAAAAAATATTTTTATATATTTATCAGTTGCCACCGGGAATAAGAAAATGAACCATCTTAATAAGTTGATACTTAGTATTAAAAATTACCAAGGCTTGAGTTCTAATTGTTGAGTAAATTCTTGGGGTAGGCAATAGGGGTGGTGGACCTATCAGATCATTCAAAACTCACCTGAATTTGGGAAAAGCCAATAAAGAGCGATGATAGACAGTTTAGATCCATGAAGTAGGGTTTTGGATTGTTACCCCAATCATTTGATGAAAAAATTTTTCTTGTTTGGATCACCTATGACCCTACAAAGAATGGGCCATCTCCACGGTGTAGGCTGTGCAAAATAGAAGTATCCTGGAAGAAGCCTCAAGTAGGCTCCCAAATTTGGCTGATGATTTTGTTTATTATAACCGTTTGAACTTATTTTGTTTTCTCAAAAATTATTAGAAGTGTTACCCCAATTTGAGGTTCACTGAATTGACCAGGGTCTTTTGGACGATTTTTTTCATCATTTACCTCTGAACCGCACTCTTTTTACTACATCAGACTTATAATTTCCTGACAACTAATATTTTACTCATAAGCTATGCACAGGTTCATTGGGGTTTTTTAGATGTTGCTATTTTCCTTCCCCCTGGTATACAATATTCATAGTAAGTGGTATGAATTGTTGGACAAACTCATCCATAGATTGGTGGCCTTCAACAGTTGATCCCCACGCAGGGACAGTTGAGCTTCAGGTCCTGAGGCTACTTTGGGCTCCTCTAACTTTTCATTCCCCAAACACTCTCCTCTTCTTCTTCCTAACATATATCACTCGCCCTCATGTACACAATAAACAGTTGCTGTCTATGTCACATATAGGCCTCATCTTGCACCTTTGAGTTTTCACCCCAAAATTCTGCAAAATTTTCTAACTTAAAAGTGTTCTTCAACCATAGAAAGGTTTCAGTGTCTTTTACTTTGTCATTCCTGGGGCACAGGCGCCCAGGATAGATGAAACTACTCCCAGCTAACCTCTGTAACAAACCAGGTTCCCCAAGACCTTAATTCTGTTTATCCTGATACATGTAACCTTGCACCAGAAGAGAGTTACCTTGATTGAATGGTGAATAGGTCAGTATTAAGTTATCTGCCATCAAGTCAGATAATTTTGCTACACTTCAATGGAAGGTCGGTGTAATTGGTGAATTGCCCTTTCTAGGTTAGAGAGATCCAATGTAGCCAATACTCTACCAGCCTCTAGCTATCTTCCATCTGCCTGAACCCAGGAAGTACAAACACCGCAATATGCATAAAAAGGCGTCTCCACTGGGGACCACAACCTGATCAAGGTGCAGTGAGATTGGCAGGCCCAATGGCACCTCAGTATGGCCCATTGTCTTCAAGGCCATAGAGTTCATGGCTTACAGCACCTGGTGGAGGAGGGGTTTCCACATAAATCCAAACGGTTTTGCTGACAACTGAGAAATCAACTGAAACTTACCCCAAATACTTTATAATTTTGGCAAATAAGCTAAGTGGTTGTTTATTCAAGATTAAGCTTATCTGGTAAGGGTGCCTGAAAAATGGTGGGAAACTCGGATGGCAACCAGAAACAATTCAATATAGAATTCTAAGGTTGGAATAGGGTATGCCAGATTATAAACCAACCATATAGCCAAAAATTATGAAATAGGTCAAACATGGAAACTAGATTATTCCCATGTTCCAGTGTTTTTTAGCCCTAATTCTAATAATTAAGAAAATAAATATAAATATAAATCTAAAGACAACATGAAGTTTTGACTTAAACCGTCAGTTTTCTACCATCATTTCTATTGCTCTAAAATCTTAGAATTATTAAAGAAAAGTTATTTTGCTAAAATCTTGCTTTGCCCAAATTCTCACACTGGGTTGAAACTGCAACTTTAGCACAGGAGTGTGTGACTCTTTTCTGTATCTATCCTCTCACCACATGGTCCGCTTTTAAACCACACACAGTTTTCCAGAGCGCCACATATCGTTGCAGTGCTCTCAGACTGCCTTGGCAGTTATTAGGCATACTAGTGGGGTAGGATCAACGAAGCAACATCTTTTCGAAGATAAGCTCCTTTTGGGGATGCAACAGCTGAATTGTCCACCTGATTGAACACTTTCTTTAAGAGAACACCAACAACGCATTAATGTTCAATACAAGTTAAAAATAGTATGGCAGGTGAAATGTGCTCTACCTATTTCTTCCACCATTTTTCTATCCTAAATAAAATATGGCCTGTACACAGGTTAAGTGGTTTGACAAATTCATCTCAGGTATGCTAGAGGATGTGTCCACTTATATTTCACAAGCTTACTCTGTTTTTTACAGGTCTGACCCAGTAATGCCTGCCAAAGCTGACCTTTCCTCAATAGTGCAAGTATCCACACTTTCATCTGATACCCAAACTTAATAATTTAATATTGCAAGATGAACTCTAGTTTTCTTTTCACAGTGCTCCACATAGGAAATGCCCAGGACCTGATGGGATTCCTTATAAGCTTTATAAGAAATATTTTAAATCTATCAATTTATTTTAGCCTCAATAATTAAATTTCTGTTGATGACTTGCCTCCTTCCTGGTGGCTAAGAGGCATATATAGTAACTGTCACAATTCCAATATGACTGGACAATAAGCCTGAAATAGCTATGGCGGATTGAGAAAAATCTGCCAACCATGTTAATAGTTTCAATTATTTGAGTACCTCAAGATGAAGCGATATTGGGTTATAATGAAAAGTTATTGGATTGCCTCAAATAAGGCGATAAGGTGATGTCACCATCTGAAAAATATAAATTAAATTGCCTCAAATTAGGACAATAGCGAGTTGAAGAATACCAGCCAAAACCAATGAGATATTGGTGGAATAGAATAGTCTAAGCTATGAGAACAGTATCATCTTTTATCTAACCAAGGTAAGCCGACCAGGGGATGACATTACCAATTCAAAACTAAAAATCATAATAAGAAATAATGATTCAAATGAAACGCCCAAAATGGATGGATCAATTGAATCATACCTAACAAAATATCCAACCAGGTGGGCAGCGAATACTGCTATCCCTCCATGGTGGATGGGGAGGGGATTGGGGGGCTCATCTTTGGCCGCATCCATCTCATCCCAGAGTAGGAGTGCATGTTAAGGCAGATAGTAAGGGTGTGGGGGCATCGGTGGCATGGGGTTTGATATCCTTGATGACTGGAACTTCTGAATAGTTGTTAGCCATCATAATGCCAACGATGTATCTGGCCAAAGCATCTTCAGCTTTGAGGCGGGCATCTGGGAATTTAACGAATGTGGCAATATTGGTTTGGGTTATTTTTGCTTTTGGATTCCGTGCTACTGTTACCACATTCTGGATGGCTTCAGTGACATTTTTATGTAAAGTTTTCATGTTGGTCTTAATTTGTGCAGTAAGATTTTTGGGGATGATGGGAGGTGAATTTCCCTCCTGCGAGTGCAGCCACAGATTTGGCGGCAGCTTTTCAAAGTGGACAGCAATCTGATGTGGCGGCTGCTTCTACTGCAAGCTGGTGGTCGCTGTAGAATGGATTTGGCATTAGGTTGTGGGACATATTTCTGAGGCGGGAATTTTGCATCCCATTCTGCATTACAGAGCCGCTCAAGTTGCAGCGTCAGTTCTTCAATGACGTTACCTTATTCATCAATTTCATCCAATAATTTCCATAGATTTTGGTTGAATTGGATTGGATTGGGGAATCAGCGTACAGTTGAGGTTTGTTCAATTTGTTTGCAGATGCATGGGATCAAACTGGATCCAATCCAATGTTTGGTTGGATGAATTATTTATGGCATTGGGGGAAAGGTGGGTGCTGATTGGTGGCTTTAGGTGCAGCTGCAGCATCAGGCATTGGAGGAGGGGAATGTAGGATTGTACCCCATGTCAGAGTTGGCGCAGGGTGGGTGGCGGATTGGTGGGCGTCAGGCAAACTTTCAGCATCAGTGAGAGTTTCTAAGTATGGGCATTTGCGTTTCAAGTAATCTAACTCTAAACAGGATGGACAAATCATCCGTCCGCCCTCAACGCGGGCTCAGAATGGATGGTTGGGGGCAGATGGGATGGTGGCATGAGGGGAATTGCCAAAGAAATCTTCATAAATTCAGGGCTGATTGTGGCATACACCCAAGGCCCAGCGAGGCGTGTGGCCCCATTTGGGACCACAAATTTGTAAGATGGGGTTGGCGCCATAGGCTGCCAAACCTTCCATCAGCTCTTGGTGGAGCACTTTGGGGGGAGGTGGGTGGGCAAACCAGTGAACTGGATCACCAAGGTGGTGTCCATTGGGAGACAGGTCCGAGTTGTTGGAAGGGGAGTATATTGAATATTAGTGGCACCATTGCCACAGTGGCTGCATCAGCTTCACAGGGAAGCCAAGATCAAAGTACCCCTTATAGGGGTGGAAGTCAATGAAACAGGCTGGTGTCATCACCACCTGAGCCATTTTGATAATGGCTTGGTCATCGTAGGGGAAGAATTTCCCATATTTGACCCTAAGGCCAAAATGCATGTTGCTCCAGGGGAGCACCAGGGGGCAGCGGGTTCCACTTGGGCTTGTGCAAGATGGGCATCAAGATCCTTGGGAGGAACGAATTGTCCCAAGGGTTTGGAATGACTGGGCGAGCCAGTCTGAGCGCGTTTTTCTGTTGGATGGAAAATGGAGGGGGAGTTTCACTACTGCCCCACGCTGGGACAGTCGGTGGGGGATCCAATGACATTGGATCAAGACTTTGGTGTGCAATTAAGTGTTTGCTTTTAATAGAACAGTATCATCTTAAGTTGCTGATATATAAATGAGATGGGCGATTGAAAGGGGGTTAGTTAGTAGTAGAGAGAGCGGAACAGCAAAAAGTCGCTGTATATAAAAATAGATAAAAGTGTTGTCAGGGCGATTTCTCCTATTATCTTACACTTTCAGTCTGTTCAAAGGACTGAAAATCCTCACATTGTTTTCCCGTTGCTCAGTGGGTTCAATCTGTGTGACCCTTACGGCGGATTTCAACAATAACGCCTAAAGTTAAAAGAGTGGTGCTCACTACAGGGATCCCATTGATCAACCACTAAAATCTCAAAATCTCCAGTTACTGGTTATGTCACATAAAGCCTATGTTGCTGAGGAATCTTCATGAAGTGCTGCACCAGCTAATTATAGGGAACTCAAACTCCCTTTAGACACAGTGCTCAAGAAACAGGATGATCTGCTTCAGGAACGGAATGCCATTATGCACCAGCTTGATAGCACGTTTAGTCAAATGCAAATTCTGGGACAACAAAACAAGGAACTCACCAATTGTTTGGATGACACCGCCAAATGACTTCAACACACTGAGCAAAAATTTACCAGTACCTCTCAGCCCTCTTATTAGGAAGAGGAAGGACGACAAGGGGGATACAATATGAGGAAAAATATGATGCTGGTTGAAGCTACTACACCCAGGATGGTAGCTCTGAATATGAGTATGAGTTAGGGCGCCAATTCCCTCAAGTGATGGTGGTGCTACCCATGGCAGAAGGCCACGCTACCTCTGAAGCAGCGGACATTCTAACTTCTGCTGTACCAGCTTCTCATCAAGAAATTGCTTTTGGGTCTTGATCAACCCCTCAGTATGCCCCAAAAAGTCATTAATGGGATGAGTGTAAGTCCCAGGGAACGTCCTCTGGGTGTCTATTGGGCCATTTTCCATTTCCAAGTAAGAAGGCACTGAAGGGGATGGCTGTACCCCTCGTTACTCAGGGCGATCTCGCTCATATAGTAGATGAGCGCTGGGTAACAGCCCTTCCACTTCAGAACCCGCTTCCAGTACACACACTATCCTCAGCAGAACTGTTATGAGGAATCAGTGAAATCTGCGCTGAGATCGCCAAAATGAAATTGATCATAACCAATTTGAGTGACAATAAGCCCGATGCTCAAATTTTAAATGGTCAAAAAGGTATGAAGACTGATCTATCAGCTGGAATGCCCAACGGTTGCAATTTGGTTAACATGATGATTGGAAAAATCTCCCCCCTCCCAAATCTGTTGGGCATCACCCCCAATGGGCAGGTAATAGCACCGGACACCATTGATGAGGTTTCAAAGCTTACTGCTGAAAAATTGGGTGTTGCTCCTGACACAATGCCACTGATTAAATGAACAGCCCAGTGATTAAGCACGGGCGGGTTGGGCGTCCCAAACCCGTTCCCAACCAAATGGGCCCACCCCTATGTAGGGTGGCCTTGGGGGATTCCTGCCGCTCATCAGGCTATATGCTGTCACGCCAACTATTTGGAAACATAGCTGAGCCTTGGTTTGGACGTTTGAGGTCAAACTGACAGTGACTCAGCCTGCCATAGAATTTTTGATGTCAGTTTCCAGGGAACTAATCCGCCCATTCCTGAATAATTTGCTGGTTAGGTCAAATTTGAGGGACCTGATCCCAGCTTGTTTTCCCCTAAATCAACTACTATTTAATCAGTCACATCACACTGAGAGAATTGTTGGTCAATTTTTTCTTTCTAAAATTTACATTAAAAAACCTCCCTGAAATTTAGTTTTTATATGTCATAAAATAAGCCGCCTTATCTGCTGACGTTCTCATACCCCTCAGGGTTAAAGGCCATGTGCATCTGGTACTTTATTTTGTGCCTATATGAAATTCTGGCTCACTGTCAGATATTGGTGGAACTCCTTTCCAGTTCCATATTCGTCATATCAGCAGCAGTGCCTTGGGCATTCTGGTTTGCTGTTCAGATGCTCTGGCATCTGGGCTGGCAGGCCAGTCTAATTCTTACTTGCTGTTCGCCTGACAATGAGGAGGTTAATATTAAGAAGTTGCCTCTATTTGATTGAAATGGGAATATCCATGGCTTCTTCAAACGGTTTGAATTTGCAGCAGAAGGCACATCCAACTGATGGAAAGCAAAACTATTGATATCTGTCTTGGATGTCATAAGTGCCAATCAAGTCACCTGCTATCTTCCAAGAAGCTCCGTTACCTATCAGGATGTGAAATATACCATGCTTCAACTGTTTGGAGGCACCTCATGGTGTTGCAGCAAAGGTGGAGTCCTTGACAATTGGATTCTGCCATAATGAGACTCTCATGGAGTTTGCTAATCAATTTATAATGGAAGCTCACGTGTTGATTGGGGCAGGATACTTATTGGAAGCTGAAATGAGCATTGTAATGACCTCTGCAGTAAAGTCATACTAAGAGCTTCACAATGTCATTTCTCCAATTCTGGATGACAACATTCCCCTGCTCAAAATCGTACATAAATTTTGTGTTTCATATCCCCTAACTTCCCGCTGCCAAATATGGAGTGGAAAACTACTGCCCCTGCTGTACCCTCTTACTCATGATAATACACTCATCCTTCCCACCTCCCACTTAGCAACCCTCAACCTTACTATAATTCCACACCTTGACCTCAGCTGAAAAATTCTCAACGATTTTACTACACCCCAAGGCTGCTTATGAAAATCACCAGCAACCCAACTACTGACCAGGACTTAGTTACTCCAAATGACAGCAGTCATCTTACTGACCTAGCCCTGGTTATGCCAAATGACCCCAAACTTTCTGATATGGACCCTCCTATGAAAACCATGGACGTGGCTCTTATGGGGTTAGTTGCTATGAATGTGGTCTCCCTGGCCACTTAACACAAATCTGCTCTAAACGTCGTGTGCACTATGTGCAAATAAGATCAATACTACCAGGAAAAGATGGAGCGGAGTAAAGACAGGACTCTCTACCTCCACAATCCCAACCCCAAACATCCCTAAATCAAATGTAGTATATTTCTCCGGAAGTCCCTCAGTACAATGAAAGAATTTTATATCGGCAGCCAGTTGGAGGAGTGAATGTAGTAACATGAGCTCAAGACAAGGCCACGGAGGATAAAGGATCCTCAGAGCAACCAAAGTCATATGCCTGCCAAATGCTTGATAAAGCTTCCTCAGAAAAGCTGGATTCTGCTGCGGATGCGCTAACTTTGAAAGAAGTAAACGTTGCCTTCTAGTAGACGCCATTGTTAAAGAATAACCCAAAGTTTGTGAGGGGATAATGAGTTTTCTGGAAAAAAAGAGATCCTTTAAATGTCCATGTATTAAGTAGGCAGTATTCTTCTTATTCTGAGTGTACATACTGTGATTTTTTGTAGCAAAAAACAGAGTTTTCACTATAATAGATACAGGCGCTCCAGTCAAAATATTTTCACTAAGTTGATGGTGAAGCAGACGTTTAGACCTAATGTGGACCATTTATTAATGTATGACTGCTTGAGCCAAAAGCACCATCTCTGAGGGAGTGTACAGTGCGCTACTGTTTTGGTTTGGGTCCATTTTTATTGTAGCTCCAGCAATTGTGCTACAAAAAAATTACAATTTGCTAATTAGAACTGCTTTTCTGCGACATTTCAGGGCTGTTGTTGATATACAGAGGAGACCCTTGTCATTTTGGTACAGCGGATCCCAATTTACCTTACCTCTAGCAGAGTGCCAAAGGATCCAGTGCACATAAGCCTCATCAACCTTGCATAAAGTGATGGGGTGAATCCAATTTGCTATAATTGACTAAAGATTAAGACTCAGCCCCTTCCTCAGCAGATATATGAATACCAGGGGCTACCTCTCCGAGCTGCAGGGCCTATATCTATTCTTGCATACGCCAAGTTCTCATGAATACTGAGTTAGAAGTGGAAGTGCCTGCCAGGCTTTATGGGGAGGTCCTTGGGCCCTATCATTAAACATGGTTGAGCCTCATGTGTATCCAGGGATTATACACCCAGGGCATGGAGAAATTAAGGTTTTCTTATAAATCTTCAGAGCAAACCAATGCAAATCCGCTGACACCAAATAGTGGCATATTTACACTTGACTCTGATTGAGGAGGTACTTCAGGTTTATGATTTCAGTTTATTAGATAAATTTGGCTTAACAGTCAAGCCACTGGCCGGCGTAATGACAGTGGTTTCATGAAAGAACTTAATAAAGCTATTGGAAGAACAAAAAGATCAAGAGATAGCTTTAATTCAAAAGTACAAGGAGATTTTTGCCACTAATGAACATGATTTATGGTGTTCCTGGGGGGAGTCCATCGATTGGATACAGGAGATCATCCTCCCATAAGTTTTCAGCTGATCAATTGATTGAGAGCAGCTGAATAAGTTGTCACTGAGGAAATTGATAAGTTGCTGGAGCAAGGAATGCTTAAACCATATAAGAGTCAGTGTGCTTCTCCTGTTCTGATTGTAAAAAAGAAGGACAGCACCAAACGTATAGTAATACTACTGGAAGCTCAATAGTATTACAAAAAGTACTGTACCCTTACTGCGGATTAATCATAATTTGAATCAGTTAGGGGAGAACGTTACTTCTCAGTAATGTACTCAATATCAGGTTACTGGAAAATCAAGTTGCCCATGGCAGAACAGGAAAAATTTGCTATAATCACATCCAAAGGCCTTTTCCAACCAACCTGGATGCCTCAAGGGCTGTGTAATGCCCCAGCTACTTTCCAACAAACCATGGACACTATCCTTGGTGACCTGAAGCTGTCGTGCATCCTCATATACCTTGACAATATCAAAGTTTTCTCCAGCACCTTTTTGGAGCACCTCAAGCATCTAGGAGCAGTATCCTGTTGGCTCGCTGAGGCAAAGATCAAAATTAAGCCTTGAGAATGTAACTTCTTCAAAGATCAGTTGGAATACCTGTAGTTTGTAGTAGACTCCAAGGGGGCTGAAACCACAGCCAGCTAAGGTGGAGGCCATCCACAAAATGACTACACCTAATAGTAAACGTGACATACAGGTATTTTTGGGAGTGGTAAGTTACTACTGGTGCTTCATCCCTAACTTTAGCTGTATTGGGAGGCCACTATATGAGTTGTTAAAAAAGGATGCTGCATTTAAATGAGTGGAACATCATCAATATGCCTTTGATACACTTTGGACAGTGCTGATCAATGCACCAGTGCTACACTATAGAATTTTAATAGGGAGTTTATCATTCATATGGATGCATCCATTTCTGCTGTTGAGGTGGTACTTTCTCATAAAAAATGATGAAGTAGAAAAGCATCCTGTTGCATACTGCATTCAAAGTCTGAACTGCCATGAGAGTAATTATACTGTGACCAAGCGAGAGTGTTTAGTGGTGATCTAAATGTATAAGCAATTTAGAGTCTAATTGCATGGGGTAAAGTTTAAAGTCATAACAAATCATGCATTGTTACATTAATTGTAAACCTCAAAGAGCCTGAAGGGCGTTTAGCTCAATGGGCTCTTAAGCTGAAGGCTTATGACTTTGAGATCCTTCATTGCCCAGGATTAAAGCATCAGAATGCTGACTGTTTATATTGGTTGCCGACCATTGTCATGATGGTGGATCTCAGTGATATGATGTATGATAAGATGCTCAGCGGGAAATATGAAGACAAACTGCCACAAGTGATCAAAGCATTAAATGAGATGTGATCAAATATCTTCCAACATAATGGGGAACTGTACAGGCGGATTGGCAATTCTACGGTAAATTCTCTGTGACCCTCAGAATGGCTTTAGGATTATTATGAGCACCCACAAGGCAGTCAGACATGGTGGTATGTGCAAGACAATGTAGTTGTTGCGCCCTTGGTACTATTGGGAAAGCATGAACTTTGACGTGCT
This sequence comes from Massospora cicadina, assembly GCA_022478985.1. Taxonomy (NCBI): domain Eukaryota; kingdom Fungi; phylum Entomophthoromycota; class Entomophthoromycetes; order Entomophthorales; family Entomophthoraceae; genus Massospora; species Massospora cicadina. The sequence continues at coordinate 23,945 of JAKSZP010013734.1, forward strand.
TGAAACCATATCCTGTTGCCACCAGTGCCAAGTGGAGAAGCCATTACACTGGAAGACCTCATACTGGTTAGTGAAACCAAATTTGCTGGCATACGGTTTCCCTTGATGTTGTTGGCCCTCTGCCAACAGGAGCTAACTGATGTAAGTACATTCTGGTAGCTATTGATCACTTGACCAGGTGGGTTGAAGTGCGGGCAATATGGTATCTGGGGGCAGTCACAGTGGCCAAGTTCATAATGGAATGTATTATCCAGCAATATGGCTGCCCTCAGTTCATTCTTACTGATAATGGAACCAACTTCACCTTGCACATCCTTCTTAAATTAAACTAGCTTATGGGTATCTGTGGGGTTCTGTTGATGCCATATCACCGCAAGTTCAACAGAATGGTTGAACGGGTTAATGGGACCTTGGTGAACATATTACAGAAATTAGTAATAGGTCAACTTTTCTAATTGGAGATCCCTCATTTTCACCACTGTGTTTGCCTATAATATTAGCTACCATTCCACCATGCGGAAAAGCCCCTTTCAACTACTATATGGGCGGCACCTGGCTCTTCTGGCATTGCTTTATTTGTGTGTAGAAGACACCAGCGGAATGGAACCCCACTACTATTTTACTAACCTTGCAAACACATTGATCAAATTGCAAACTAAAGCCTATTACTTCAGTCTAGCCAAGGAGATCAAACAGGCTGCAATCAGGTATGGCGTAGTGGGTTGGCTCAGTTCAAAGATGTTGATATGGTTCTTTTCCATGATCAACATGGGTTTGGGCGGAAACGCAAGTTGGCCAGTATCTGGATTGGTCCATTTGAAGTTATAGAGAAAACTGGGGTTGACACCTATACCATCAAGGACCCTGAAAGTGGTCAGATAATTAACTGAGTGCACACAAAGTTCCTCCAGCCATATAAGCAATAGGAGAATTATCATCCAGTCAAGGGGGGTAATGTCACAACTCTGATATGACTAAACGATAAACCTGAGATAGCTAAGGCGGATTGTGAAGAATTCGCTGACCATGTTATTAGTTACAATTATTCAAGTACCTCAAGATGAGGTGATATTGGGTTATAACGGGTTGTTATTGGATCACCTCCAAATAATGCGATAAGGCAATGTCAACATCTGATAAATACAAATTAAAGTTCCTCAAATTAGGGCAATAAAGAGCTGAAGAATAACAAGCTGAAACCAAGGAGAATTGGCGGAATAGAATATCCTAAGCTATGAGAGTGTTATCGTCCAAAGTCACTGGTATATAATTGAGATGGGTGATTGAAAAGAGGTTAGTTAGTAGTAGAGAGAGCAGAACAGCGAAGAGTCAATGAGCTTTAAAAAAAATAAAAGTGTTTTCAGGGCGATTGCTCCTATTATCTTATATTTTTATTCCGTTCAAAGGACTGACACTCCTCACATCATCTGCCTGTTGCTCAGTGGGTTCAACCTGTGTGACACTTATGGCGGATCTCAACAACACCGCCCAAAATTATGACAGTAACCTTGTTTAAAAAGGGGGATAAGTTGGATTTAACAACTCAGCGCTCTATCTCTCTTACTATCACTTGACCAAACTCTTTACAAAAATTATGGCTAAGCATTATGTAAGTTGCCTCTAAAGTAATATCCCCTGAATAAGTTGGCTTCTGGCTAGAAGATCAATATGGGATAGCGTCCATACAGTAGCCAAAGTCTGCCAATCTCCTGCTACTGGTGTGCTAGTATTCCTGGATCAATAGAAAGCCTATGATCAGGTCAACTGGACTTACCTAGGGATTGCCTCCATAAATTTCAGCTTCCAACTCGTTTTATCAATTGGGTAATGTTACTTACTGTATCAGCCACAATGGCAGTACGTGGCTCAGGTTTTCTGACTAAATTAAGCTTGTACCCAAAGGGGTCTCCATCAGGGTGATCCTTTGAGCCCTCCTTTGTACAACTTTATCCTTGATCCACTTCTCCAAAATGCAAATGCCCATCTTGCTGGTGTTCATGTGCAAGGCCAGGCGCCATTCATAATGCTAGAATTTGCTGATGATTGTGTGGTCAGGGTTTCTAATATCCATGATGCACACATCCTGGAGACTACCATTTATGAGTACTCTGGGGTTATTAATGCATCCATAATGCCAACAAGACTAAGATCATTTTTCTTGGTATATACCAATCTCAATGTCTTCTGCCACTGTTGATTGCAGCATATGCCAGCTTCATGGTCCCTTGTTTGCCTACAAGGCAATCATCTCATATCACCCCTCTTGTGCTCCATTTGTTTCCAGTCCCACTATAGAACCATTATGCCACCTGGTAGTATGGCTGGAAGCAGGAGGATATGCCACCTCTGTAATGAAAAACAACATTTTAACAAAGTAATTAAGCACATTGCCTCCCTCAGAGACCAGAAAACTATCCTTACTGGCCAGATAGTGGTTGCCAACTCACTACTTCTGTCCATCGTTTGGTATGCTGTTCATGCTATTGCTTTTTAACCCTCCTTCTTTGCAACACTCCATGCCTTATACAAGGGTGCTATGGCTAAACCGCCCTCCCCTGTGCATCTGGATGTCCTGTTTGATCCATGCCACAATGGAGGTATGGGACTGATCAACTATGTGAATAATGCCTCCAGTATACTTGGCTCCTGGATTGCCCAGGTGACTAACCCCACACTCCCTACCTAACTCTGGTCTCAGCGGCTGGTCCAACTTTACCCATACTCTTTGCCTTAACAACCCAGACCCCCTTAATTCTTTACTCATCTACCTGGCTTCACACCCTCTGCCTCAGGCCCTCACAGGGCCCCTGCCCACTTCAAGCGGATTCTCCTGACCATGCAAAGTGCAGATTGGAGGATCAGCATCACTTGGTCACACCTCCCAGAGGGGTCTCCCTACCCCCTTTATACCAAAGCAGTTTGTGGGAAAGTCATTATGCACATGTTACCTCACCATCCTCATACCATAGCCCATGTTAACTATCTCAATGTCTGGACATCCCTTACTTTTTGGCCACCCAGAAGGCCATTTGGAGGTACACCCACTATTCTTAATTGCAGCTCAAGATTTGTACCCATGTATGAAGATGCATGAAAAGGGTATGCCACACTGCTGAGTGGTGCAACGCTTCTCAGTCTTCATGCACAGTGTGTGGCCAATATGAGTCTTTAGTCTACCATCTGGAAGATTGCCTACCATCTCAGGTGATCTAGCATGAGGTTATGCATCTCTTCCATCAGTATACAGCACAGGCTTTCAGCATGTCTAAAAAATCTTTGCTTTTGCCATGAATTCACCCATTCTTCCTTTTCTTTGTGCCTTAGGTGAAGCAATTGCTTTATAAATTACATACTATTGTCCTGGATGCTCTTTCTGGCACTGCTCCCACTCTTTGTTTAGCCATTCACCGCTTCTAATCCTACCTAATGGACCACTTTTAGGCCTGTTGTTTGGCCCTTTGCCATCATGCTAATGCAGCTGGTTTCCTCATGGTTCCCTATCTGTTTTCTTATTACACACCCTTTCCTTCATTCATGTTCTGTATTAGCATGGGGCTTCCCTGACACCTCCTCTCTTTCTAACACTGGTGGTCCCACTGTCAACAGGAGGTATGTTAGGGCCTCCCTAACATATATATAGGAAATATTTGATGAGATAATAAAGAAAATAAAAATTTTGGTAAATTATGGAAAATCTATTTTGAAGAAATATGTTTTGATACCAAAATTTGAAATTCAAAACTATCAGAGGAAGAAAAATTCAGCAGAAATATTATATTTACATAGATCTACAACTCAGAATTAAAATTGGAAATAAAGCAATTATTGGAAGGAGAAAAATCAGTAATTATGTAGAAAATAACCTCAGTACCAAAAATTGGAGATAATGTGATTATTGAAAGAATGAATTTTTTATAAAACTATCAATATTATCATGAAGTGCAAAGGAGAGATTAAGGAGAGAGACAAGTATTTATGTCAAGATTTAATTTATGCCTTGCAGTCAATAACTTAATAAATTATATGAGATTGGGAATTTTAGCATCTTTAATTTCTATTTTTTTATTAAGTTTTAAGAGGCCAACTGGAAACCATCATTCCACTCTACGCATATCCTATATGGAGGATCACCAGGATACTTGATCACAACATATCCCTCCTCCATCTGTACATAGTGAACCTGAACCTACTGTTGTGATAGTTGTCCATCCTCATGCTAAAGCTGGAATAGTTCTTCTCAAAACTCTCAGTATAGCAGAGGCAGTAATTCCCACTATAGGTCTTTATTGACCTCTTTCTACAGGATTGTTTTACCTACCCAACTAGCTCCATTACTTTATTGGTCACTTGCCTCACAAATCCAGTCAAGTAATCCATCAGATGGAAACTGGATCTCACATATACCAGGCCATGATAAGATAGCTATGGCTCCTCTGAGATGCCTTTTCATGTGTCTCTGTGTTTCTTTTCTGTTGTTATACTAGAAATTTCCATCACATGGTCAGCCTGTCAGACATTTGCCCTCTCAGCTCCAGAGGAAAAATGTTGTTGGAGATATGAATAAGATGACTGAAATTACTCCAGATTGAGATTCGATATCTTGGTCTAATGAGATTGAAAAATCCAAGACAAGTATTTCTGATTCTTAATCTTGACTGAAAAAAGACCCTTCAGAGCTATTGACCTTCTATGATGGGTGAGTCTAACCAATCTGAAGAAGCTCAGCAATCTGAGACGACCAAGCAATCTGAAATGACCAACCATTTTGAAGGGGCTAAGCCCCTGCTAAGAAGGTCAATTGCATCTAACAAGAGCTTTATTAGATATGATCATCACAAATCTTTTAATAATAATGATTATAAACAATATTGGTCCTCTGGTAGGAAAGATCTTACCTTGGGTGAATCAAGGAAATTCTCGTGAAGAACCACAAAATTTTCCCCTATAAACATCTCTGGTTTTTAATTAATAAAGTACCACAATTCTCATCTCGCATAGTTTAATTTTGGTCTATTTCATACAGGATTCTGTATATTCAATTGGCATTATCCATAGTAACGGAACTCATAACTTTGTTGCAATTAAGTTGATCTTTGCTAGAGCCACGGAAATAATAATTTTGTAGCCTTTGTAGCGCCTGTTTATCATAATTTCTCACTGAATTTTAATACTGGTGCTCCCTGCCAGGTCTGCTTCTGAGGCTACCTGGTGAAAGCATACTTTCACAACAATGAATATGTCTAGTGAAAAGAGATCCTCTTTGGAGGAATCTTTGAGTATCACCTGATGGGTACACTCTAACTGTCAAGATTTGCCTTCCACCAATATCAATAATCTACAATTTCAAGCTTCAATGGACTCAGCCATTGAGGGCCTGGACCAATATAAATATCAGATCCAAGCCACAAATGTTGAAGAAACTGTCAAAAACTTGATCAGAGGGGCTATTCAGCCTGGTGCTCACCCTAATCATGACTGAGCATCTAAGGTCACTGACAACATGATAAACTTATATAACTGAGCAGTGTTACAGCCTACTGAAGTTGGTTTGGCTAGAACTGAACAGTATCTCTGGCATTATGTACATCCTGCTATTCACCATTTACTCCAGATTTTGGGATTGAAGCATCTTGAAATTCAGCGCCAATTGACTCTAGCGCAACAATTTCACTCTCAACTATATTCATTTTATGAAATGGCATCCAATTTTGGAGGGATAATTGAGAGACCATTCTTGATAATTGAAGAGAAATCAATGATATTCACAATCAGTTGATGAGAATCAATAAATGGGGTTGTGGGATACATCAGCCAAGAAGTATCTCAGCAAGTTAGAAATGCCACTAACTTTATTCACCATTGGATTACCTCCCTAGAGGAGATTAAGAGACAACTGGATCAGTTGCAGGCCAAACATAAGAAGAGCTTGGGGAGCTTAATGGGCTAACCCAACATCTTGTCCAAGTAATGGGTAATATTAGAGAAGGTGAACCCAGCCCTGCTGGTCCTCCTGGAACTCTGGGACCAACTAGCTCCCCATCAGTAACTCTGGGACCTCCTGGGAAACATGTCCCCCTGGTTCAGTGGGTCAACAAGGCCCTCCAGGTCCTTCAGGTAGAGATGGGTCGCAAGGACCCCTGGGACCTCCTGGTCCCCCTGGCTCCTCACTTCCAACGTCCAATTCTGAGCCTTCAATGCTCCTATTATCTTGAGTACAAGCACTAAAAACCCAAATCTGAGCCATAGCTCAAGGGTGTTTCTTATCCTTGGAAGTTCTTCCAACCGATCTGGACTATTCCTTATTCAATTTACAGGATGATTTTAAGAATTCACATTGGCTATGCGATGCAAATCAAACTACTCAAGAAACCCAGTTTGCTTCATTGACAGCATCCATTGAGCGGTTGGTTGCCAAGTGTGAAGTACTCAAGGCTGTCACAGCTAGTGACATAATTCCTGAAATTAATCGCCCTTCTAAAGTTAAATCCAACAAGCCCTTGGGGCAGAGACCAGAACCCCTAAGGGTCAGCAATAACCTATCTAAGGTCATTGACAAAAAATGGGTTTTGGCTTTGCCAGCCAGGGCTGAGGAAAATGGCTTAATTGAGACACAAGCCAAGGCGGGAATCGAACTCAAGACCCAAAAAATCACAAGATATGAGGTTTTGAAATCTGGCCAAATTCAAAAAAATTTGATTTTGTTGAAAAAAGACGAATTTGTAGCTCATATCAGATTCCAATAACCACTGGAATCTTCGTGAAGCAACCCCTATAAATTAAGTCCTAAGATGAGAAAGGCTTTTCTTTTTTCAGATACAAAGATCATTTTAATAAAGCTTAGGATTTTGGGCACACTTCCTGTATTTTGGTTTTCCAAAAGAAATACAACTCTGCAAAGTTCTGCATTGCTGGAGTCCGTTTTCCACTCTGGTTTGCCTCTACTGTTGTACCTGAGTCCTCTGCCTACTCCACCACCTATTCCGCCAGCTCCGCCCCCTCCTATTTTGCTGCCTTTTGCCCTAGATTTTTCGCCACCCTTCCCAGCTCCCAGGGTCTCGTGTCCCTGATGATTGTGGCCAGTTTGGTGTGCGTTTTGTTCCACAGATCTATTTGAAAACACAATAATGAACGTTTAGGACGTCTCTTCATTTTGTTGGGTCACTTGGCCTTGTTGGCACACCTTTGGCCTGTGTCTTTCCCTCCAGAGACCTCCTGTGCTCCAGTTTCTCTGACATTATCTGAGAAAAGCCTAGATTTTTTTGTGAGTTCCTTTACTGTTGGGTGGCTAGAGTTAGCCCAATCCTCTCAGAGTTGCCACCCATTGAAGCAATCCACTGGGCTGGTACTTTTGTATCCCTTCTGGCCTTGGTTGTTACCTTCTTCAAAGGGTGTGCTGATGGTGTTGCGCGGCTCCCCTCACTCAAGACGCTCATAAAGTGTGCAGTACCTGCCAATACCGGTCTCACTCTCCACTTTTCACGGGATTCCAAATTTAAAAATGAGATCAACAACACGTTGTCCAGCCTTAGGGCCCACCTGAAGTCTTAAGGAAAGGACTTAGCTGACATCCTCCTCCTCCAGCTGCTGCTCCATGAAATTTCAGAGGGAGCTCACCAAAGGGTTACTCTCCATGGGTGAGAATAATAGATCCCTCCTAGAATCTCTCCCAGCGTTGGAAACCTTTGTCAAGCCCTGCGAGTATCCCACTGCTACCTTTGAGGACTATAACTCCTTTGTACACTTGTCCCAAGGAGACCTCACTACAGCTCAATACTTGCGCCTGTTTCAAGAGCGAGCATCAAGATTGGAATCTCTTGAACAGTTGAAAATGGCCCTTCTCCGCAAGTCCCTAGATAATACTGGTGCTTCCCTTGGCATATGAGATAACCCACCCCCTCCTTATCTGGGACATGCTCCATCCTTGCATCCCTGTTGTCTATCAGCCTCTGTGCCACCAAGCCTAATTGTACCGCTGAACTCCAGATCCTAACACTTGACAACTCCATCACTGTGGGGCACCAACATGTTTCTGATCCAGTGGTGACATATCCAGCTGAGACACTGGCTGTTATGGACACTTCCAAACTGATTCTAGAAGGCCCTACTTCCATAATCTCCTAGTACCGCTTGGAACCAGAAGTGAGCTCGCTGGAAGGTGAGACTGAAACCTCCATCATAGGTGGGGGTCCCCTCACCATTGGCCCTGCACCGCCGCACTCCACGGAGTACCCCTCACTTTGTCCTCAAAAGTAGAGGGGGTTAGTAAGTCTAACCCATTTGATTCAGATCATTCACTTCCTCCAGGGTATGGATCTGCCATTGCCGTTTTAGAACCTATGCCCTCTGCTCAACCTGTCATCCCAGTTGCTCAGTTGAACAACTCTTTCCTATCACTCCAGAGTCACCTCTTGTGGCGGAATCCATACAGAAACTAGTAGAGAATCATGAGAGGATGATTGAAGAAGAGATAGCCATGGCTGACCCCATCAAAAGCTTGGCTGTCCTGACTGGTGTAGTCTCATGTGATATAGACCTTCCTCCCACCGAACATAGAGCATTAAGTTACCCCACACCATTTAAGTCCCGTGGACAACTTTATGGCAATGTTAAGTCATATGGAAAAAACTTTTTAGGGGATACCCCACATTATATGCCGCCCTCTGGGCTTGGAGCCATCCTGTCATCCCTTGGCTCTGAGGGAAATAAAACCTCCTCTGCTTACTTCTTGTTCATGGCCACATTTTCTTCTTCAGGGAAGAGCTTTCAAGCACTCACTTTGGTGGACACTGGTGCAACTGAAAACTTCATCCACCAAGAGTTGGCAGAGGCCCTGGAGCTACCCCTGGGAGCTGATCAGTTTGTGAAGGATGGTGCATCTCAAACCATTCCAAGTTACCGTGTGTTAACACCTGTCCCTTTCATTGCAGGTGATGGTTACTTTGTTGAGAGATTCTCCTCGATAAAGAACCTCTTATACCCTGTTATTTTAGGGGTTGGCTGGTGGCGCCGATTTGACATTGCCACTAACCTCCTAGACTCTACCATACATGCAAAATTTCCTGGTGGAGTCACAGTTACCATCCCTTGCTTAGATGAGAGCGCCACGGTGCTCCTCAGAAGGTGGGGCCCCTCTTCTAAGGTGGGCTTAGCCTCTATTCAACCTACTGATGCCCTGACCCCAACACTTACTCTGCCAGAATGCATCTATGGATATGCTGATCTGTTTGATCCCACAAAGGCCCGCCCACTCCCTGAGCATACCAAGTTTGACTTTGAGTTTAAGTTGACTGTGGATCTCGTCAAGATATCCTCCCCAATTTACCCCTTGTCCCTGATGGAGGAGGCTGCCTTGGACGCTTGGGTAGACGACATGCTCTCTAAGGGTCAAATCTTTAAAAATTCTCACCTGTGTGCTCCCCTCCTGTTTGTGGAGAAGTCTGATGGCTCACATCGTCCCTGCGTTGATTATGGCAATCTGAACAATGTAACAGTGCCTGACCCCCATTCACTCCCTTTGGAGCAACAGATTGCCCGCTACGTGGATAAGGCTATGGTGTTCAGCAAGCTTTACTGTCTAAACGCTTTCAACCAGATCTGCATTAAAGAAGGCCAGGAGTGGTTGACCGCTTTTTGCACTCGGAAAGGTATCCACCAGTTCAGGGTTATGCCGTTTGGTTTGAAGAACACTCCCGCCTGCTTTCAGAGGCTCATTGATGCTGTCTTGGGAGACCTTATGGATACATGCGCGATTGCATACATGGATGACATACTGGTTTTTTCCCCAGATTCAGAATCACATGCCCGCCACCTTGTGTCTGTCATGGAGAGACTTTCACAGGCAAACCTTACAATTAAGGCTAGCAAGTGTGAGTTCTTCCAACCCAAGGTCGAGTTCTTAGGAAACATTATCTTCTCCCATGGTCACATGATCGCCCCAGATAAGGAAGCAGCTATTCATGATTGGGTTACCCCTCATCTCTCACAGAGTTACGCAGCTTCCTTGGGACATGTAATTTCCTCAAGAAGTTCACCCCCCAGCTCTCAGAAGTTGCCGCCCCCCTCTCTACACCGCTTCAGGGAAGAAGATTTTTAGCTGTACCAATGAATGCAATGCTGCATTCCACGCCATCAAGTCCATACTATTGTCCAGCCCGGTGTTGGTACATGCAGACCCCAGCCACCCCTTCATTGTCGCCACTAATGCTTCCAGCTTTGCGGTGGGAGCTGCTCTGCTACAAGAGGGAGAGGAGGGAGTGGAACAGCTTGTTGCTTACTTTTCTAAGAAAATGACCCTGGTGCAGCTCAACTATGCAATATATGATAAGGAACTCCTTGCAGTTGTGGAGGCCATACAACACTGGCGCCACCATTTGCATGGGTCTAAGTGGCCATTTACTGTCCATACTGACCACAAGGCATTGATGTACTACCGCGCCCCCCAGAAGCTCTCCCCTCGCCAGTCCAGGTGGCTAGAAATCCTGTCAGTGTTTGACTTCAAATATGACTTCATTAAGGGTACCCAGAACATGTTACCTGATGCTCTATCCCGGAACCCTGCTCTAGCACCTGACCCAGCACTAGTTGACACCCACAATACCCAGGTGTTGATTAAGCTGGAACAGGTTAAGGAGAGCCCACTGTCCAACCCCTGCTCTGCTTATGATGGAACCTTTGGAAGTTGACGCTGACACCCCTTCCCGTGTTAGGTTGTCCCTCCCTCTGTAATCAGACTATGATAAGATTAAGCAGGCATGCCATAGAAATGGCGAATCCCTGGACAAAGGCTACCAGTTGATGGATGGGGTCATCCTCCATCAGGGCAAGTGGTGGGTACCTCATGGACCCCTGCGTGAGGAGGTGATCCATAAAGCTCATGACCCTCCAACTGCTGGCCACCCTGGCAAGAACAAGGCGCTTGAGTTAGTTCGCCGCTCCTACAGTTGGAAAGGTATTGCCACTGATGTGGCAAAATTCACAAAGTCCTTCTTGATGTGCAACCGGTCAAAGCCAAGCCACCTGAAGAGTGCTGGATTGCTTGTTCCCCTTCAAGCTGCTGAGGGCCCTTGGACATCAGTATCTGTTGGTTTTATTGTGGAACTTCCCTTGTCCCAGGGTTATGATGCAGTAATGGTTGTAGTGGACCGTTTCACAAAGATGGCCCACTTCATCCCCTGCAACACCACCATTACTTCAGTTGAGACAGCCCGCCTCTTTGTAGATCACATCTTTTGCTTACATGGTCTCCCCAAGGAGAATATCAGTGATCAGGGCCCACAATTCACCGCTCAGTTCTGGGAAGCCCTTCTTTCCATCCTCAGCATCCGCCCCTGCCGCTCCACAGCCTTCCACCCCCAGTCAGATGGACAGACAGAGAGGGCGAACCAAGGTTTGGAGCAATTCTTGCGTAGTTATTCCAATGCTGAACAGGAAAATTGGTCCTCTCATCTCCCACTGGCGCAATTTGCTTACAATAACCTTACCCATGCCTCTACAGGCACTTCCCCCTTCTTTGCAAACTATGGTTACAGACCCCAGTTTCAACCTAAGTCCACAGATTGAATCCACCGTCATCACTGCCAATGAGCGCGCTAAAGAGCTCAGGGACATACATCAGGCAGTGAAGGACCATCTCGTTGATGCTGTGAGGATCTAAAAAGCATATGCTGACCGAAAGTGCTGTGAAAGACCTGAGTATAAGCCTGGTGACTTGGTCATGGTCAACGCCAAGAATCTCCACCTGAAGCAACCCTGCCGCAAGTTAGGTCCCAAGCGTGTTGGACCCTTCAAGATTCTCAAGAAAGTGGGCCCATCAGCTTACCAGGTTGACTTACCCCCCTCAATCAAAGTGTTCAGCACCTTACATGAATGCCTCCTGACCCCCTTCGATGGTCCCATGCCACCTCACCCAGATCCTGTGATAGTGGATGGTGAACCCTAATATGATATTGATGCCGTTCTTGCTTCTCGCATATTCTGGCGCCGCCTGCAATACTTGGTGTCCTGGAAAGGATATGATGAGACAGAGAACAGCTGAGTATCTTATCAGGACATGACCAATGCTCAGGACCTAATTCATGACTTCCACTCTAGATTCCCAGATGCTGCAGGACCTGCCACCCAAGCCTCTTTAGCTGCCATGAAGTTACCCACTCTCACAAGAACTTTGCCTTGGCCAATGTCCCCTCAGGTGGTGTAGAACCCCGTCCAAGAGCAGAGGGTGATGTCACAGCTAATGACATATTTCCTGAAATTAATAGCCCTTCTAAAGCCAAATCAAACAAGCCCTTGGGGCAGAGACCAGAACCCCTAAGGGTCAGCAATGACCTATCTAAGGTCATTGACAAAAAATGGGTTTTGGCTTTGCCAGCCAAGGCTGAGGAAAATGGCTTAATTGAAGCACAAGCCAAGGTGGGAATCAAACTCAAGACCCAAAATTTTCACAAGATATGAGGTTTTGAAATCTGGCCAAATTCAAAAAAATTGATTTTGTTGAAAAAAGACGAATTTGTAGCTCATATCAGATTCCAATAACCACTGGAATCTTCGTGAAGCAACCCCTATAAATTAAGTCCTAAGATGAGAAAGGCTTTGCTTTTCTCAGATACAAAGATCATTTTAATAAAGCTTAGGATTTTGGGCACACTTCCTGTATTTTGGTTTTTCCAAAAGAAATACAACTCTGCGAAGTTCTGCATTGCTGGAGTCCGTTTTCCGCTTTGGATTGCCTCTACTGTTGTACCTGAGTCCTCCGCCTACTCCACCACCTATTCCGCCAGCTCTGCCCCCTCCTATTTTGCTGCCTTTTGCCCTAGATTTTCGCCATTCTTCCCAGCTCCCAGGGCCTCGTGTACCTGATGATTGTGGCCAGTTTGGTGTGCGTTTTGTTCCACAGATCTATTTGGAAACACAATAATGAACGTTTAGGACGTCTCTTCATTTTGTTGGGTCACTTGGCCTTGTTGGCACACCTTTGGCCTGTGTCTTTCCCTCCAGCGACCTCCTGCGCTCCAGTTTCTCTGACAAAGACCAAGCAAATGGAGATGGTTAATGCAATTTTTAACTTCTACTGAGCTTCTACAAATGACCATCTTAACCAATGGGTTCAAAATTTACAAAATTCTTTGAACCTATTGAGACAACAAGTTGACTGAGTTCCCCCTCATGCCCATTTCACAGAGTCTGAACCCTCTGAGGTTGGACCAGTCGCTATATCAGGTGTACACATCTTGAACACTGAAGCCGCCCTTTTTAAACCTACCTTCAAGGATAGGTTTGAACCGGGTGAAGGTATCATCCATCTTTTTCTTTTTGTTTATGGCCATGAAATGGATGGAGCTACTGATCAACAGAAGGTCCGCCATATCACTTCTTGCCTAAGCCAGTTTGCTCAAGAGATCATGGTTCCTCATTTTAAGGTTTGCACTATGTGGGCTCAAGTGAAAACCGCTCTCAAAGGAATTTGGGGATGATCAGATCCTTTCCAACCAAAAGCAAGCCTTTATGAGTATTTAAATTAAATGAGGAGAGTCTATCCAGAAATTCACTAAACAATTCTACCATGAGGCCCAGACACTTGCTATGTGTGACAGATTACCGTTGATGATGCTATATCAGTTGTAATGAGTGCATTTGGTTCTTGCACTCAATTACTACTACACTTGAAATCACTTAAAAAATTTCAGCTCCATTATCAACATCAAGGAAGCGCTTATGGAAATTTCTAATGGGGTGGTACATCTGACCTTCTCTAGTAACCCTCATTCTCACATCCATGCAATGCCACCTAAATCTAAATCCAAACTGAAGAAGGAGCCATGTACTTATTGTGATCTTGTGGGCCATGTGGTGTCTCAATGTTGGAAAAAACAAGTGGAGGAGTCAAAAAAAGAGGAGTCAGTATAGGGCATGAGGCTCCCTGTGCTGACCTACCTCAAGTGCCTCAGTCAAAACCCTTTGTTTCTTCTTTAGATTGTTATGTGGTATCCGCTCCTGATAAACTTGATATCCCTGATGAATTATCCAACAAAGTCTCTATTTCTCCTTATGCTTCCTCTTTTTCTTTTAATTCCATTCAAACGATTAATCCCTCAGTATTCTCAATCCCAAACTTTGGCACTGATGTAATTCAGGTGGAAGTCATCGTGCATAAAGTGAAAGTTTTGGCTATCATTGATAAAGGATCGCCCATCAATGTAATCTCATCCAAACCTATGAAGAAAATCAAATTGGCTCTGGACCTGAACCATTCTTAAGACTATGGAACTGCTGGACCTTCCTACGCTAAATCTATAAGAGCCTATTCCTCTCTTCTGATGCGTTTTGGAAAGTTGATTGTGTTGGCCCCTGCAGTGATATAGGATAGCAACTGCTATGATCTGCACTTAGGAACTAAGTTTCTCACTGATTTTGATGCAATAATCAGTCTTAAAGACAAATACCTTTCTTTAATAAGGTACCAAGTACCTTTAATCTTAATGATGTCCCCAATAGCAAAGGCAAACTCAAATGATGTGTTTGCTTACTGGAATACCCCACTCTATCTCACGTCTTGAATACCAAATTCTGGGTCCAAGGACTATACTTCCACCTCCATCTGCTTGTGCCTCTAAGGGCATGCCTTTATATTCTAACTCTCCGATTACTATTCCTCCCAAATCTTAAAATCATTGTTGATATGGGTGTACAAGTATTTGTACCCCTGATCATGTATTAGATATCTTCAGTCACCTAAATCCCTCTCATTTGGAGGCCTTACCCTGTTTGGGTATCCTTGATCCTGCCTATGATGGTACTGCTTCAATTCTATTGGCTAATCTCACTTCCTGACCTATGCAATTGAATTTCAATAATCACATCACCTATGTGCAGCCTACTCCTGTGAATGACATATTATTCATTTTGAGATGTGGAGATTTATGCAAATTTGGGCTGGAAGATCTCCCTCTTGTTGCTCAAATTGATTTCAAATTTGGTGATTCACTTACTTCAGAACAACAGCTTAGAGCTGAGGCCCTGATTGAAGAATATGCGGATATTTTTGCCCAAGGTCCAGGAGATTTTGGACTGATGAAAGAGGTACAGCATCAGTGAAAACTGGGGATACTACCCCTATTTGATCTTGACCATATTGCAAATCCAAAGTTGAGGAGACTCAAGTCTCAGTGGAACTGAAACAACTCCTTAAGGCCGGTCTACTAACGCCTTCTAAGAGTCCATGGGCTTCTCCTCTACTACTCATCCAAAAAAAGGATGGGGTCACCGAGTGGTTATGGACTATTATTGACTCAATGCTGTTACTCAAAAGGATTTTTATTCTTTACCTTGCATAGATGATTCATTGAGATTATTGTATGGATCACAATACTTCTCTGCTATGGACCTTGTGAGTGCTTATTGGCAAATTGATCTTGCCACAGAAGATTGTCAAAAATGTTCTCTAAATTCTAGTGAGGGGCTATTTGAGCCAACTCATATGCCGCAGGGGCTTTGCAATGCCCCTGCTACTTTTCAACAAGCCATGGATGGCTTGTTTGAGGATCTGAAACTTCTTTGTGTTTTAATTTATTTAGATGATGTTACTGTTTTTTCATGCACTTTTAATGAGCATTTGGATCATTTGAAGGAAGTTTTTGGCCAACTGCATCATGCCTCACTTAAGTTTAAACCATTAAAGTGTGCTTTTTTAGAACTGAGATGGAATTTTTGGGACATAAAGTTAATCACAAAGGTATTTTACCCTTATCTAATAAGATACAAGCTATGTTGGACATGCTGGTTCCCAAAAGCTTGTTAAATATCCAAGTGTTTTTAGGGATAGTTGGTTATTATTGACAATTCATCCCCCATTTTTCAGAGATTGCAGAACCTTTAGTTTACCTTTTTCATAAAGAAGTCCCTTTTGTATGGGAAGAATCGCAGCAACAATCCTTTGATCTGTTGCGCCAAGCCTTAATAAGTGCCCCCATCTTAGCCCATCCTGATTTTTCAAACCCTTTATACTATTTACCAATGCCAGTGATATTGCTATTGTGGCCATTCTGGCTCAACATGATACCAATCTGGTTGATCGCCCCAGAGCATACTATAGTAAAACCCTTTCTAAGGCTGAATGCAATTATAGTGTTACTGAGAGAAAATACCTTGCTGTGTTGTCCATTAACAAACACTTTTGCCCTTATCTATATGGCAAGCGTTTGACTATTGTAACGGATCACGCTTCTCTAAAGTGGTTGTAACAAATAAAGGATCCTGATGGGCGCTTAGCTAGATGGGCTTTGAAGCTCCAAAATTATGACTTCACTATTTAACATCATGCTGGAGCTATACATCAAAATGCTGATGGCCTTTTTCAATTGCCTATCTTAACGTTATTTTTCACAGAGGAAGATCACGTTTATGACCTGATTGGTAGACCTGAGCTCTTGTTCCATGAATCTAAGGATGTTATCTTGAAGCTACAATCCTTAACTGAAGACACTCAGGTTAAAGAAGGTTCATTATATAAAAAGTCAGGATCTAAGTGGTTGCTCTTTATTTGGCCCTCTGCGAGGACTGATACTATTATGGAGTCCCACCAAGCTGTAGGTCATGGAGCTGTCGCTAAGACACTACAGTGGTTAAAAAATCATCGTTACTGGGATAACATGCTGGAATCTGTACACAATTTTCTGGAATCTTGTCTTAAGTGCCAACAACAACATGGTGGGAATCCAACATTCCAACACCAAATTGTGGGGCCTTCCAAACCCTTTTCCACTATGAGTATTGGTGTGGTGGCTCCTTTCCCTACAGCCACTTATGGATATTGATATATTCTGTTAGCTATTGACCATTTTACTAAATGGATTGAAGCTATTTCAGTTTCCACAGTTACCGCCAAGGTGATGGCGTCCTTTCTTTTTAAGCAAGTTTTCACCAGGCATGGTAGCCCAAAAGTCCTGTTATTGGATAATGGGACCAATTTCAATTTCTCAGGTGGTGGCTGAGCTTACCAAACTAATGGGGACTTATCAGTCCTTTACAACCCCTTATAATCTTTCAACTAATGGTGCAGTTGAATGGGCAAATGGTACCCTTGTAACCATTCTTTAAAAGATGGCCTCCAATGATCCTAGTAGGTGGAACCTTTACTTACTGTCACAATTCTAATATTACTGGATGATAAGCACTAAGTTGATATGGTGGAATGGATGGAATCCACCGGGTTGTTACAAATATGATTAATTGAGCGCCTCAAAATGAGGTGATACTGGGATTGTTGGGAAATCAGCTGAATTGGGTGATTGTGAATTGACAAATGAATAATTGATGGAACCAATGAGATATGGCAAAGTGAATTACTAAGCCATGAAAGTGGTACCATCCAAAGTCATTACCATACAAGTGGGATGAGATGATTGAGAAGGATAGGTTGTTAGTATTTTAGAGTGAGTATAATAGTGAGAATCCGCTGTATTAATATATAAAATAAAAGAGAGTTGAGGGAGCGAGTGTTCCATATTTCTTCATTTAATTATAAGTTTATTCTGTCATGTCAAGGATCACAATCATTATATCATTAATCCTAATTTCTCAGTGGGTCAAACCCTGTGCAAATTCTGTCAGAATATCTCTCAAATACCGCCAATTTTATAACAGTGGTGCTCACTACAGGGGGCCCATTGATCAATCACATAGTCTAATAAGCGTTCCTCCATTATTAGTCATGTTGTATCTGGCTTGCTTCACTAAGGAATTATCTCCACACACTGCAACTGTGGAATACGCAGAACTCAAGCTTGCCCTAGATGCAGTTCTCAATTGTAAAAAGGAATTTCTGCAAGAATGTTGTATTGATAAACTGCCTCCATTTGACCAAGATGGGAACATCCATGGATTTTATAAATGATTTGAGTTTGCAGTAGAAGGGGCATTGGATCAGTGTAAAGCCAAATTACTAATGTCCACATTGGATTTTGGTAGCGCTGACCAAGTTATTTGCTATCTTCCAAACAGTTCTGTTACCTATCAAAAAGTGAAGGAAACTGTGCTGTGGTTATTTGGAGAAACTTCAAAAATGGCGCTAAGAAAGGCTGAGTTTATTACCATTGGGTTTCAGCCTAACAAGACCCTCACTGCATTTTCTGATTGATTCTCAGCAGAAGCCCATGTGTTAATTGGGTAGGGCTTTAAATGAATGTGACATAAGCATAGCATTGACCTCTTCTGTGAATCCATACCAAGAGCTTTTTAATACCTTGACTCCATATTTAGAAGTTGATGTGTCCTTGCTCAAATTTGTTTAAATTCTACATCATCTATCCGCTAATTTCCCTCCACCCAATATAGAGCAGAAACCTAGCACTTCCACTGCTAGCCTTTTTTATCTGGAGGAATCATCCCTCCTTGTTCAGCAATTGGTTGGAATCCCCTGGCCTTATCATCAATACAAGCCTTGCTTCCAGCCCAACCCTTGGGGTGGCTCCTTTTACAACAATCAAGGTCGCAGGTCTTCTGGGGTCAACTGCTTTTCATGTGGTCGCTTAGGGCACCTGGCTAGAAGTTGTCACAAACAGCGGGTTCATTACCTGCCGCAGGAGCAGTACCACCAGGGAAAAGTCAGATTGGAGAAGATATGGGACTCTCTACCTCCACTATTCTGACCTAAAACGTCCCACAGGAACCTATTCCTGTAACTTCAGTGGAAGTTCATCAGTATGATGACGCCTTCTTATATCAGCGACCTGTTGGAGGGGTGAATGTGCTGACACAAATGCAATTCATGAACATGGAGGAAGCAAGCTCTCAGGAACAACCAAAGCCTTATGCTTTTCAAACGTTTGATCACCTTTCTACTGATGAACCAGATCCATTAGCTTATGCGCTTCTTTTAGAAGAAGTAAGCGTGGGCTTCCCCATGGACGCTATTGTTAAAGGATACTCTAAAATGGGGAAGGGTATTATGAGCTTCCTTGGAAAAAGAGATCAGTTAAATGTCCATGTTCTAAACAATCAGAATGCCTCTTATGCTGAATGTACTTACTGTGACACTGTTGTAGCAAAAACCTGAGTTCATGCAATCATCAATATGGGTGCCCCAATCAACATAGTGTCCACAAAGTTGGTGGCAAGACTGGCGTTAAAGCCTGACATGGAACATCATATGGTGTATGGGACTGCAGGCACAAAAAACATGGTCTCTGAAGGAGCGTACAGCGCACTACCTTTGTAATTTAGGTCAATTGTCATTGTAGCCCCAGCCATAGTGCTACCAAATAATTACTATGGCCTTTTAATTGGAACTGCTTTTATGAGCCACTATGGGGTTGTTGTTTATATGACCGCAGAGACATTTGAAATTCTGGGGCAGAAGATCCCAATCTATTTTACCTCTAGCGGAATGTCAAAAGATCTGGTACACATGAGTTATATTAACCTTGCATATGGTGATGGGGTGATTTTGGTTTGCTATCATCAACTTAAGCATAAGACACAGGCCCTTCCCAATCAAATTTATGAATATCAAGGGCTACCACTTAGAGCTGTGGGCCCTACATCTATTCCCTCTAGACACCAAGTAATCATAAACACTGAGTTAGAGGTGGAATTGCCTGCTGGGCTTTATGGGGAGGTCATTGGACCTTATCATCAATCACAGTTTGAGCCCCATGTGGCCCCAGGCATTATACTTCTGGGACATGAGGAGATCAAGGTCTTAGTAGCAAATCTTTAGAATAAACCAATGCAAATCCGCCAACACCAAATAGTGGCATACTTACATTTTATTCCAGTTGAAGAGGTCCTCCAGGTTCATGAATTCAGTTCATTTGATGAATTTGGCCTGCCCATTGAAACACAGCCTGGCGTAATGGCAGTTGTACCATGCAAAAATTTAAGGGGGCTAATGGAAGACCAAAAAGATCAAGTAAAATCCTTATTTCGAAAATATGAAGAGAGCTTTGCTGTTGACAATCACAATTTAGGGTGCGCCCGGGGTTGTCCATCAGCTAGACACTGGGGTTTATCCCCCATTAGGTCTTGGCAATCCACCAATCAAGGGCAGCGGAAGAAGTTGTCAATGTGGAGATTGATCAGCTGTTAGTGCAGGGAATGCTCAAACCATCTAAAAGTCTGTGGGCTTTACCTGTTTTAATTGTTAAAAAAAAAGGATGGTACTAACCATGTAGTAATTGACTACTAGAAGCTTAATAGTATCACCAAGAAGGACTCATACCCTCTTCCACAGATTGATGATGCGCTGGATCAGTTAGGTGGAACTCACTATTTCTCAGCAATGGATTTGATATCTGGTTATTGGCAAATTTAGTTGCCCCTGGCAGACCAATAAAAATGCGCCATAATCACATCCAAAGGGCTTTTCCAACCCACTCATATGCCACAAGGGCTATGTAATGCCCCAGTTACATTCCAACAAGCAATGGACACCATTCTGGGGGATCTGAAGCTGACATGTATTCTTGTGTACATTGACAATATTAACGTCTTCTCGCGCACATTCACTGAGCACCTTACCCATCTAGAAGAGATATTTTGCTGACTGGCTAAGGCCAATATCAAGGTCAAGCCCAGAAAATGTCACTTCTTCAAGGATCAGTTAGAATACCTTGGTTTTTTGGTAGATGCGACTGGGCTGAGACCCCAACCAGCCAAGGTGGAATCTATTTAGCAGATGACTAAGCCAGCTAGTAAATGGGACATTCAGGTGTTTTGGGGATGGTGGGTTATTACTGATGCTTCATACCCTTTTTCAGTTGCATTAGAGGGCTGCTGTTTGAGCTGCTAAAGAAGGATGCCATGTTTGAATGGATGTAACGGCGCCAATGTGCCTTTGATACACTTTGAATGGCACTAATTAGTGCGCCCATGTTACACTACCCAAATTTTAAAAAGTAATTTATTGTAAAAATGGATGCATCTCTTTCCGCTGTGGGGGCAGTTTTGTCCCAAAAAGATGATGAAGGAGAGGAGCACCCAGTGGCGTACTGCAGCCAAAGTCTGAATAGCCATAAACATAATTATACTGTGACTGAGTGAGAGTGCTTAGCAGTGATCAACGCATATAAGCAATTCAGAGTCTACCTGCATGGGGTAAAGTTCAAAGTTGTAACAGACCACACATCATTACGCTGGTTGCAGAACCTCAAAGAACATTAAGGCAGTTTGGCTTGATGGGCTCTTAAGCTGCAGGCTATGATTTTGAGATCCTTCATTGGCCAGGAGCAAAGCATCAGAACGCTGGCTGTTTATCTCGATTACTGGCTGTTTCAGTGATGGCAGACCTCAGCAATGTGATGTATGACAAGATGCTTAGCAGAAAGTATGATGGAAAACCACCCCAAGTGATCAAAGCATTAAACAAGATGCAAAAAAATACTTTCCAACGGAATGGGGAACTGTACAAGTGGATTGGTGATTCTACAGTGAATTTTCTGTGACCTTCAGCCTGGCAATATATTATTATGAGTGCCCACAAGGTATTTGGACATGGCGGAGTGCACAAGACAATGGAGTTGCTGCACCCTTGGTACTATTGGAAAAGTATGAACTTTAATGTGCTTG
This sequence comes from Massospora cicadina, assembly GCA_022478985.1. NCBI lineage: Eukaryota > Fungi > Entomophthoromycota > Entomophthoromycetes > Entomophthorales > Entomophthoraceae > Massospora > Massospora cicadina. The sequence goes on from JAKSZP010013734.1 coordinate 45,503, forward strand.
AAACCATTTCTTGTTGCCTTCAGTGCCAAGTGGAGAAGCCTTTCTGCCATAAGACTTCTTATCAGGTAGTGAAGCCCCATTTTGCTTGGCATACTGTTTCCCTGGATGTTGTTGGTTTCTTGCCAACAGGAGCTAACTGGTGTAAGTACATTCTGGTGGCTATCGACCATCTGACCTGGTGGGTTGAAGCAAGGGCAATATGAGATTTGGGGGCAGTTACAGTGGCCAAGTTTGTGATGGAGTGCATTATTCAGCAACATGGATGCCCTCAGTTTATTCTCACTGATAATGGAACCAATTTCACCTCACACATCCTCCCCAAATTAAACAAGCTTATGGGTATCCATGGGGTTCTAATGACCCCATACCACCCCAAATCTAATGGAATGGTCAACTGAGTGAATGGGACTCTGGTGAATATCCTGCAAAAATTGATAATGGATCAACCATCTGATTGGACCTCCCTTCTTTCCACTGCTGTGTTTGCCTATAATATCAGTTACCATTCCACCACAGGAAAAAGTCCCTTCCAACTACTATATATTTGACACCCAGCTCTTCTGGCATTACTTTATTCATGTGTGGAAGACACTGGCAGAGTGGAACCCCACCACTATTTGACTAACCTTGCAAACATTCTGATCAAATTGCAAACTGAATCCTATTCCTTCAGCTTAGCAAGAAGATCAGGAATCAGGCCATGGATCAGGTTTGTCAAAGCGGGTGTTAGAATTTTAACCAGGTAATATTCCTCACATATTAGCAAAATTAGTATAATAATTAATTGAGGATGATTGCCAATTAGTTTACTAATTTTGATTAATTATTTTATGATAATAAACCCAATCTGTGCTCCCCATTTGGTTGGGTTGAGCTGTCTTGATCTGCAGGATCAAGAAAATATTGGGCATCATGCCCGATAAAAAATTGGTGGATCTCAACACTGGCAACTGAAGCTGAGGATGTTGAGATATTAAATATTATCAGTTGAGATGATGAATTACTTAAATTTGACATCAAAAGATATTGTGAGTTGATCCCAATAGTTTTCAGTTAATTTTGACACCGGCAACTTATGCCAAGGATGTCAAACTAATAATAATAGTTGTTTAAGCTCAGCTTTTATCCCCGCATCAACTCCTTGTGAAAATAATTGTGGGATTTCTGGCAGAAAATCACATCTCAGAGGACTGTCAACTTATGCTAAGGATGCCGAACCGTTTAAATTAATTAAAGTCAAATCACAATTCAACTTTATAAGAGTATCAGGCAGAATCCCTGACAGTATTTTAGGTTTAATTTGACACTGGCAACTTATGCTGAGGAGATGTAAATATATTTAATTAATTCAATTATGATGAATAAGGAGAAAATCGTCAGTGAGAATGCTGACAAATGCTAAGCAGGGAGAATCATCAGTGAGAGTGCTGATGAATGCTAATTAGGAGAAATTGCCAGTGAGAGTGCTGACAATGCTGGCAATGGATGCCAATGATGTGGATAGGCAAGAAATGCCTATAAATAGCTTTATCTCTCTCTTAATAAAAAGATCTTCCAATCTTCTAATCTTTAAATCAAATGTTTATATTATTTTATTGATTGTGGATACCTACCTCTGCTAGTTTTATGTGGATATACTTCAGCTTGGCAGGTGGAGGAGGAATGGAAGATCCCCAGATGTTAGGTGCTGGGTGAAAACACCTGGAGTGGTCAGTGCAACCAACTCCCAACCTGAAATTACAGATCAACTGTGGGAACTAGCTCAATCAGTGAAGCCAGCGATGGACAAGTTGGGCTTAGCCATGAGGTGGAGGAGCAAGGGGTCAGACTTCCCAGGATGGGGGTGAACCACTGGTGCCCACCAAGAGGGGCTAATCTGCTAAGGTGAAGTTGGTGTTCAGCTGGATTGGGGTGTTGCCTGCAGCCCTGTAAGGAAAGGTCACCAATGATGGTGAAAAAGCAAGGGCCAGCAGTCTTCATACTGTTTGGCCTAGTACACTAATGGAGTCACCTAGTATGGAAAACTTAAAATTCTCAACAGCGGGTTAGCACAGTTCAAGGAAGGTGACATGGTTCTCTTTCATGATCAGCATGGATTCAGGTGGAAACACAAGCTGGCCAGTATATGGATTGGTCTGTTTGAAGTCATTGGGAAAACTAGGGTCAATGCATATACTATCAAGGACCCCATTAGTGGTCAAATCATCAACTGAGTGCATGTGAAGTTCCTTCAGGCATATAAGCAATAGGAGCCTTGTCTTTCAGTCAAGGAGGGGGTAATGTCACAATTCTGATATGACTGGACAATAAGCACTAAGTTGATATGGTGGAATGGATGGAATCCACTGAGCTGTTACAAATATGATTAACTGAGCACCTCAAAATGAGGCAATATTGGGATTGTTGGAAAATCAGCCAAATTGGGTGATTGTGAATTGTTTAATGAATAATTGGTGGAACCAATGAGATATGGCAAAGTGCTTACTAAGCCATGAAAGTGGTACCATCCAAAGTCATCACCATACAAGTGGGATGAGATGATTGAGAAGGATAGGTTGTTAGTATTTTAGAGTGAGTATAACAGCGAGAATCCGCTGTATTAATATATAAAATAAAAGAGAGTTGAGGGAACAAGTGCTCCATATTTATTTATTTTATATATAAGTTTATCCTGTCATGTCAAGGACCACAATCATCATATCAATAATCCTAATTTATCAGTGGGTCAAACCCTGTGCAAATTCCATCAGTGTATCTCTCAAATACCACTAATTTTATAACACTTACCTAGTGTGATGTTAGCTTATAGAGTTAGCTATCATCATATTATTGGAATGTCTCCTTTTAAAGCTTTATATGGTCAGAAACCTATCCTCCCCTCAATGTATAACCTATACTTGAAGAGGCTAGTCTACAAACTACCAATTTAGCTATGAGGAGATTAGCTGATGAAATCATCTAATTACAAGCATTAGCTTCAAGTTCCATTGCTGCTACCACCTTGAAGGAAGGTACCAGAACTAATGCTAGTAGACCTACATTACCAGAATATCAAGTTGGAGACCTTGTACTTTTCTACCACCATAGGCCAGAAGGAAGGATTCACAAACTGGACACCTTATGGGCTGGTCCTTATCATATTATTTATCATTGGGGTATGGAATACTCCATTGCCACTATTGATACTGGTACTGTTATCAATAGAGTACATAATAGGTTTCTTTGCAAGTATGTGCCCCCTAGGCAAGATCTTGAGGGGGGCTTTGTTAGAGATATGACTAAGATGACCAGAATTAATCCAAATCAAGATTCAATATCTTAGTCTAATAAGATTGAAAATCCAAGATGAGTATTTCTGATTCTCAATTTGACTGAAGAAAGACCCTTTGGAGTTATCACCTCCTATGATGGGTGAGTATAACCAATCTGAAGAAGCTCAGCAATTTGAGACAACCAAGCAATCTGAAATGACCAACCATTTTGAAGGGGCTAAGCCCTTGCTAAGAAGGTTAATTGCATCTAACAAGAGCTCTATTAGATATGATCATCACAAATCTTTTAATAATGATGATAAATAACAATATCAGTCCTCTGGTAGAAAAGATCTTACCTCAGGTAAATCAAGAAAATCCTCACAAAGAACCACAAAATTTTTCTCTATAAATATATCTAGTTTTTAATTAATAAAGTACTCTCTATTCTCATCTTGCATAGTTTAATTTTGATCTATTTTAATACAGGATTCTGTATATTCAATTGGCATTATCCATAGTAACAGAACTAATAACTTTGTTGCAATTAAGTTGATTTTTACTAAAGCTATAAAACTAATAATTTTGTAGCCTTTGTAGCGCCTGTTTATCATAATTTCTCACAAAATTCCAATAAATGTCTTGGGTCAAAATTTGCCAAAATGAGGAAATGTCAGCCATTCAAGAATTTGTGATGATCTGAAATGCATTTTAATTAAGCATAATGATGATTTCAGGATATCAGTTAAAAAGACTCTGGCTGATTATCAGTGAAACTCTGTTAATTGGGGCAACACTGTTTCAAAACCTGCACAAGCAACTATTGTAAAATCTAGCAGTCAAATTACTCCAATCCTGTGATGGACCATGGGGCAACCATCAAAAGGTATGCCCCAACTACCATCAGGTCCTTCAAGGCACCTATGCGGGGACCCCCCTTTTTTATAGGCATGGTGGAGGTCCCCCAAGATGAAATTATCCTAACTAGCAGAGATTGGTTAAAATATGCTAATACATTACCGCATGGATATATTTTGCCCCAAAACCTCATTCCAACTATTGTTCTGACAAAAAGAGTAACTCAAATTTCTGTGATCTGATAGGAGAGCCTACCACATTTTCTTAATTCAAAATACATTATAGCATTCCAAAACTATCCTCAAATTCCCTCTGACCCTCAAAATAGTATAAATACTTATTGATCAAATATCAAGAGGGATCACTTTTATTTTTATCCCCACACTTCTGATAAAATATCTAAAACCCAAAATTTTATAGTACTGTTTAATATTTATTTTATTAAAAACCTTTGTGGGATCCAGCGGCAAAAGCACCAGCAAGCACTAGTAAGCTGGATTCCTACACAGCCTTTCTATAAAATTAATTAATTGTTTTTTTGTGCACCAACTCATGTGTATTGGTTAAAGAGATAGTTTACCTTATCCAAATTTTTTAAATTACCAGACATGAAACTGTCAGTATCTGTCTGTAGGAGAATATCTATGCAGGATTGACACCATTGGTAATGAAGTAACTCAACTAGATAGTTATCTTTATACAACTATGACTACACCATTATCTAATCTAATAAATCATTAAGTATGTGTGGGTGTATATATATATATGATCTCATCAATCTGGTTAGTTTAACTAATCTGGATGAGTGGTTGAGGATCATCAAATAAATCAAATAATTCACCAAATTTCTTACCCAAAATTAACCATAAATAAATGTTTAATAATTAATCTTAATGTTAAGCTAAAGTTGCAGGTTTAATTCTGAGCTCAAACTTTTTATCATTTAATTTTATCAATTTGTTTCATTCAATTTATAATTCAATTAATTTTATTTACTTAATTTATTTCATTTAATTTATATATCTAACTCATTTATTTTTTTCTTTTGTTTAATTTATCTTTATTCCATAAGCTTTCATAAGTATAACTTACTATAATCTGAATTATTTTAAATATATAAATAATTATAAACTAAGTACTCTTATTAAACTAAGTTATCAACTAAGTACCTTTATTGCTATTAGCTACAAACTGTATTAGCTCATAAATCTAAATCTTATCTTCTTATATAAAATAATTTAAAGGGTGGTTAGCCCAGCGGGTAAAACTGCTTCCACCTCTAGTGCAGGTTTTGAGTTCGAAACCTGTACTGGCTAGAAAATATTCTCGGTGTGGTATATTTGTCCCGAGGTCGACCCACCTCGAATAATTTTATATATAATAATTTAGAGAACAAAAGGTTCTTTTAGGACTTTTAGCTTACTTTTTTGAAGATTTGCCAGCTTACACCTATGAATAATGTGTTATTTCTTGAAGTTGAAACATCTTAAACTAAAACTATTAACCATTTACCCAAAACTGATTGGACCTATTAAATCAACATAAAACCACTCACCACTTGAAAACCCCATTTAAACTACCAAATCAGCTAATCACTTACTACCTACTAAAACAATTAACTTTTAATTAGCCAACTAACCACCAATCACTTGGCAAACCTAAATAAACTATTGAATTAACCAAATATTAAACTGCTCAGCTGTAACAATATTGTTTACTATTAAAAAAATATAAAATATTCACTTCTCATATATAGAACTTTTTATTTTGCTATAGAAGCTAAAGAAAACTAGGGTGGATATTATATTGTTATTCAACCTTAGTAAATATGAAAAATTTCATCAATAGGTTATGCATAAAGTGTTAAATGAAAGATGTAAGATTTCAGGACCAATAAGTTTTGAGCTATAGAAAAGCAAGTAAAATTAATATTCTTTATAATTATTTATTTCTAACATATGCATTCATATACCATTTATCCAATTGTGATGAGAATTTGGTAAGTTGTTGCATGCATACACATAAAGGTTTCTGAATTGGTGCAGCCATTTTCAAAGTAGTAGATAGAAAGTTTTATATGTAAGAAATGAACCTTTATATATTTTTAATGATAATCAATATATTGTTATGGTTGAGCAGTTAGATATTTTGGTTATCTTAATAGTTTAAATGGTTTTACCAAGCAGTTGATGGGTTTAGGTTGGTTAATAAGCTTGGTGGTTTTATTAAAGGTTGGTAATTGGTTGATTTGATAACATAATTTGGTTTTGGTTAGTTGTTGGTGGTTTTTGGTTGTTTCATTAAGTTTAGTTTAGGTTTACCAAGAAGTTTGTGATTGGTTATTTTGATATGTTTGATGGTTTTAGCTAAGCAGCTTATTGGTTTATCTATGGTATAAATCTAAAACACTTAATTCAAATCATTTATTTATTTACCTGAGCAATGCCAGGTAATACCACAATATATCTATAATATCTATATATATAATAGAAAATAAGTGTGTATGTATATATGATCCTATTAATCTGATTGACCAGTGGCTATGCTTAGGTAATACATTAGATTGGTAGAATAATTCTGATTGGTTAAACAGTGATCCTGCTTGGACAGTGTATTAAATGGTAAGTACCTATAATAGTAAAGAAAAGTATTTCAGAACTCAAAAAAAGCTTTACATTCAATATTATATAATTTAAAACTCTATATCTATATAAATATATATTTTATATATAAATAGATACCTTAAAACTGATATTGCAAGTAATAGTTTAAAATTAAAAGTAAAATGATAAGCCAACATAGTTATTAAATACAAAAATTATAGTGTATCTGTATTTACTTTGGGTTTTCTTTGGACTAAAAGAAAATAAGTTCTGTATTTTTAAGTAGTTTTCAATCAAGCTCAATTTAAGCGCTTGCACCTTAGGGTATGTTAGCTTGACTATTAATTGTCCATTTATCTTTAAAAATAACTGCTTTATAATTTTTCTTGTCATAATTTTAAAATCTCTTTTTAAGTAATTTCCCCTAATTATTTTTTATTTGTGCCAAGTTAGGTTGAAATTGGTTCAGTAGTTTAGTATGATAAGTTAAATATATACACATGGTGATACTTTCGATAAAAGATGTTT
>JAKSZP010013735.1:0-52610 GCA_022478985.1 Massospora cicadina
GGCCTCTCCCATTTTTTCCCATGACTCGAGGGAGGTATTACTGACCATAATTCTAAGGCCATCTTTAAGGGAGGACAAGGGTTGGGAATGTTTGATTTTTGTGAAAGCGCCCATTTTTTGTAGAAATTGCAATACTCCAGGTGCGGCGCTATGCTCACCCTTTTTTGGGGGAGGTTGTCCCAATGTACTTCTGGGGCGTTCTTCTCTGACAGGTTGGGTGAGTTTAGGGCCTTTTGTGCTGGCCACTTTTTCCCAGCTGGTGTTGGTGTGTACGAATCTGCTCATTTTCCTGGTTTATTGTCAAATTTGGATAATTTGTGGAGAATCGTGTTACTAATAGTGATAGTAATGGGAAAGAAAATCAATCTGATGTGTGCGTTGAAATAGATTAATGATATAGTAATTGATTTGTGTTAACTATATTACAAAAACTATTGTCCTATTTGAGACTTTCACAACCTTTTGAGTGTTGTCTTCAATGCTACACTGGTGCTACCGCTCTTTCTTCTAATCCTTAAAGTAATTCTGGGATAAAGGAACATCTTTTTTTAGTACTAGATGGTAAAGGAACATCTCTTGACTCTTCCTTTCTTGAAGAAGGAGCTGGCGGAGCAGACAATAACTACTTGGAGAAGGAACCTTTCCCTTTAGCTCTAATCTCAAGAGTTTGCAACTTACAAACAGATAAGAGAATCATCTTCTCTTTAATCTGATCCTAAGAGTATACAGTATATATATAGAACAAACTATTTTATATTCCAAGTAATATGATTATTATTTGAGAGCTATTATAATGCTGCTTTATTTGCTTAAAATCAAGGAGACATATAAGGAATCTGGCGCCCAACTCTTCCATTGGCGCCTCATAGGAAATGCAGCTGTCACCAATGGATTGCCCCTATGAAGTTGTCTCTAATAATGATCCTCTTCATCTATCTAGTCAGGTTTCGCCGCCAACTAGAATGTAACCCTTATGGTTGAATTGAAGAATATGTCCCAACAGCTTCTTCAGTGTACTATCCTTATTATAATAGAAATATGCTTAGATAATGAAACCTTTTCCCCAATAACATCAGGTCACATTATCTAAAGGGTTAACTCGTGAGTTGCTACCAATATTGTTGTCAACGCTTTGAAACTAATTATTCATCCCTGAATTAATAAGTGACAAACTAAATGCGTTTTTCTCTTGTTTTAATCACTAATTGCAACAAATTTAATTCAAGACTTGGTAAGTTTGATATACTCTTCATGGATATTATTGTGCAACCAATGTTGGGTTGCAGTTGGGCTAGCAAAGTAAAGGGCACAGGATCAGGCTCTGCATCATCCAAAATATGTAAACGCCCTGTTTTTACCATTGGCCTAAATATAAATAAAAGCTTATGGTTAGTATTTATACAAAGATTTAAGCCTGTCTAATGAAATGTAACCAGTTCATCAAAAACTCCACATTCCTAGCCCATTTTGTCAGTGGAGAATGGGCTTTGAGTTTTCCTAGTATTTTAATCAAATGGCGCTTTGGGAAAATTTTCTGAGGAGACGTGCACAACCATTTTTTGAAAGCAGTATATGTAGCACTGCACTTCATGGACTGTGGTTGATAGGATCTCAGGTTTGAATCTAAAGATGTTGCGGACAAAGTTGCACAGATGTGTGTGGTAGTAGACTCCCCAGATTGTCAACAGGTGGTCAAAATATGTTGCACTTGATGGACCTAATCAAGCCAAAAATTGTTTCTTTTGACTTCCTCCCCACAACAATTAAGTGCAGTGCTGTAACACTACCTCATAGTTGGTCTTAAGGCATATGGGGAACTTAACTCCTTTGAATTGCAATGCTTTACGCTTATGATGGACCTGTGCACGGGCAATCAATTGCTGTGATTACCCCAACTATGGTCATCACAGAAGACAATACCCAAATCTTTCACACCACAGTTGGGTTTATTGATGGGCAGGAATCTTGCCCATTCCATGTCACAGTTGATAGCGCGCTCCTTATCTGCACCTTTTATCGTACTTTTGGTCACAAGACCCATACCTGCCCTGCCAAGGAGAGCAACACTAAATAAATCCTCCCAATAAAATGGGCAGTTCAGACTCCCATTATGAACCTCTATTGACACTGACGCCGCCTTCCTGTGAGGCGCGCAGGGGTATTACATTCAGGTCAAACATGTGTCCCCACAGGAGTGAAAGAAGGACAAGAAGACTTATAGAGCAGCAGCCAAGGCAGTGGCCACAGCCACATCTGTGATCCATCCTGCCCAGACCCAGGATGGCATTAAATTATCTGACACAATAGCAGTTCAAAAATCAGAGAATCAATCAGATTGGGCCAACCAGTCTGATGACCCAATGGATGAGTCTGATTTACCTGAGTAAACTTACCAAGCCTCAATTGAAACTGACTGTAAACCCATTTCCCTCCCAAATTTTTGTTGACCTTTAGTGGTGCACAGCAGGAGCACAGTAACCCAAAATTCAGCAAAAATCAAATTTTCAAAACAAGAACCATACCAAAAAAGTTGATAGTGTCCCAAAGGATCACTATGATTCAACTGACTCTATTGCTTCCCGCACATGTGCTACCATGGTGCGTGTTGAAAATAAGTTAAAGGATGGGTAAGGGGGCCCTTCCCATTGCATCTAAGGTGCGATGAGGGGAGCCTTTACAATAGGGACGTTGAACATCAATGGACTAAAGGCCTCACCATCCTGGGCTAGGAAACTGAGTTTTTTTAAAACAATTTACCTGTGGACATCCTGGCCATTCAGGAACCCACTGTCCACACAGTGCCAAGGAAACATGGGCAGCCATGTTCCTCCCCTCCCATTCTTTTTGGTCGCCACACTGTGGGGCGCTTATACATGCAATCCATAATTTTTAATTTATTTCTAAAAATTGTACCTAGATGGCCATGTGCTTGTAGTATCCTTTTTGTGAGACAACAAAGTGCACGCTATCATTAATAATTATGCCCCTACCTGTGCGTGGGCTCACCAGAAGTTCCTCTAAACCGTTACCTCCCTTCCACTTTCTCCTGACCCATTTGTGGTGGGCAATATGAATTTCTGGGCCAACCCAGCCACCAACCGCTGCCTTTTGCGCCTGCCCCCCACGCAGGAACATGTAAAACTTCACATTCTAAAAGCTACTTTAGGGATGTTTGATACCCTACTTATATATGCACCGCTGCTCCACAACAATTCCCATCCTCATGCGCACAATGACCAGCTGATTTCTATGTCCTGCATTGACCTTATTCTTGCCCATTGAACTTTTGGTCTCAGGTTGCACTTTATGATGACAAAAATTGATTTCTCTGACCACAGGTTGTGTTGATTTCCTTCTCTTTGTTTTACTCAGCACAGGCACTAAAATGCTGCAAACTTTGTACAGACAAGATCTCGTCTCTCAGGTTTATCTCATGGGTGGACACTAAAACTTCAGCAATGGAGCTTAAAACACCGTTATTTGTTGACCCACTTACTACCTGGTCAACCTTTAAAGTGAACACCTTCCACCAGGAACAACACCTATAACTGCGTTGCTCTCAGGCTGCCTCAGCAGTCATTATGCTCATGCTTGCAAAAATGTACCACCTGGAGTCTAATGTCCCTACTGAAGACCTTAGCTTAGCTTGGGGTCACAAGTGGGCAGAGGTGTCCGCTATCCTCAAATCACTGGTAAGGCAACACAAACATTGCATTTGTATATGGCAAAAAGCAAAAAATATAATGGTGTGCAACGCGTGTTCTGCCTATTTTTTCCGAAAAAAATTCACTCTGACAGAGCTAGACTTGCACACAGATGAGCTGGCTATATCAATCCATCGCAGAAACTCCAGCCAAAGTGGCAATTGAAGTTCAAAACTATTGCTCAGAATTTTTTGGTCTGATCCAGTCAAACCAGCTGAAGGTTGAAAAATTTCTCAAAAGTGCACACGTCTGAATCATCTCCAAATTCCCAGAGTTAATGAATTTGATTACTTGGGAAATACTCTGGTCCACCGTTTACAGTGCACTGTATAGAGAGTGCCCAGGCCCAGATGGCGTCCCTTATGAGTTCTATAAGAAGTTTTTTAAAGATTTTTCCTCCTTGCTGCTTGCCTCTCTGAACCAAAGCCTTCTGGAAACGCGCCTCCTGCATGGAGGGCAAGAGGCCTTAACAATTACATTGTACAAAAAAGGGGATAAGCTGGACTTGTTCAACTGGCGCCCCATCTCTCTCACTAACACAGACACAAAAAATTTTACTAAAATCATGGCCAACCTTCTAGGGGAAGTTGCCTCTGATATAATTTCCTCTGAGTAATTTGGTTTCATTCACAAGAGGTCTATATGGGACAATATACACACTGTAGCTAACGTTTGCCAATCCACAGCTACTTGAGCACTTGTTTTCTTGGACCAGTAGAAGGCTTATGATAGGGTCAACTGGGTTTACTTCAAAGCCTGCCTCCACAAGTTCCACCTTCCCCATTAATTTATTAAGTGGCCGATGTTGCTTATGGAATCAGCCACAATGGCTGTGCGAGGCCCTGGCTTCTTTAAAGATGTGGTTCACCCTCAAAGGGGCCTCTGACAAAGGGACCCTTTAAGCCCACTATTGTACAACTTCAGCCTCAACCCAAATTTATGCAATGTGAATGCCCGCTTTACTGGTGTCCATTTGCAAGGCCAAGCACAAGTTAAGATGCTGGAATTTTCTGATGATTTTTTGATTGGGGTGTCTAACAACTAAGATTCACGCGCGCTTGAGGCTACTATTCAGGATTATTATAAAGTAAGTAACGCTGCACTTAACGCCTCCAAAACCGAGATTATTCTCTTTGGTCAGTTCCAATCCCACTGGTCACAAGCACTCCATTTCCTACCTGCTTCAGCAGCTAGCTCAAGGGTTATCTTGCCCCGCCACCCCATACCGCCCCACTTGTGCTCCCTTTAATGCCAAGACCCACTGCTGGTCCAGTACGCCATTTGAGTGTGTGGCTGGTTGTGGGAGTGTTTACTCATTGGTGATGGAGCACCATATTCTGAACAATCTCACAAAACTCATCACTTCACTTAGAGCCCACCAGACTACCCCCTCATGCAGGGTTGTGCTTGCCAACTCTATGCTTTTGTCTAAAGTTTGATTTGTGTCCCATGCTTTCGCCTTTCCCCATCTTTCTTCACCTCGTTATACGCCCTCTGACAAGGGTAGCTTTGGTTAGGCCGCCCACCGCCCGTGCGCCTGGATGTCATGTTTGGCCCTTGCCATAGTGGTGGTAAGGGCCTGCTCAACTTCGAGGTCCATGCCGCCAAAATACTTGGCACCTGGATTGCTGCAGTCACCAACCCCACACTCCAAGTCCAACACTGATCACGCGCAGCCCACTCCAACTCTTCCCATGCCTTGGGCCTTAGCAATCCTATCCAACCTCATTCTCTGTTAAACTATCTTGCCTCACATCTCTCTTCTGTGGGCCCACATGGGACGTAGCCCCACTTCAAATGAATTCTCCCCTCCATGTGGAGCGCTGAGTAAAGAATTAGCATCAGTGGGCACAAGGTCCAGAGGGGTCAGCCTACTTCCCACTACAAACAGGAAGTACAAGGCCAAGCCGTTCTAAACAATTTGATACCCAGGAGGTCCCCTACCATGGCCAAAGTGGAATTTCTGGACATGTTGGACATCCCATACTCTCTAGAAACCCAAAAAGCAATCTGGGAGATCACCCATCACCCTCTTTTGCAGCCACAAGTTCGTTCCCATGTGTAGCGCTGCTTGAAACGGGCTTACCATACTATGGAACAATTCAACGCATCACACTCCTCATGTAGTATGTGTGACTAATATGAGACTTTGGTCCACCGCCTGGAAGAGTGTACTCCGTCAAAAGCTATCTGGAGTGAGATTTAACGTCTCTTCTGTCAGGAGCAAACACAGACCTTCAGTCACTCTAAGAACATCTTTGCCTCATCCCTAGAATTCCCCTATACAAACTTCCCTCCAAACCTTAGTGTTTGCAATTGCTATGTGGACTATCCACACAGTTTGTCTTTGATGACATTTCAGGTTATACTCCCACCCTCTAGGAACCTGTACTCTAATTCCAGTAACACCTTATGGACCACTTTCAAACATGGTTGTTTGGTTATCTACCATCCCGTCAATGACAGTTGGTCTCATCCTGGCTTTTGGTATGTTTCATCAATTAAGACTCTTTCCTTAATATGTGCTCAATAGTGATACAAGCCTCTTTTTTTAGCACTAGGTGGTCTTAACCTAATGGGGGATACACCGATCTGTAGTGGTGCAAGCCTCTACTCATGATACCTTTATTCCTTTAATTGGCGTTCCCAATAGCAACAGGAGACAGCATTAGCTTCTCTGAGGTGCATCTAACGTATATCCATGCTTGATTATTTTACATAATGGAAGCGTCCATCTCATGGTCGGCATTCCCTAATAAAATTTATAAATTTAAGATAAGTGACAAACTCTGATAGACTAGCATGATTTAATTACCAAATTAAAAATTTTACATTAAACCTTTTGTAATACTTTTATAGGGATCTTCCCAGAGAAGCATAGTGTTCTGATGGAATTAGATCCCAATGAATTAGTTAATATTCATTAAGTATTTTAATCAAATAGTAGTTATCATCTCTTATGATACCTCACATTTAATAAGATAAATCTTTCAGCGGATAAAGCAGATTGTACTATAATCTGATTGGGCCAGTTGATATGGTTATTATAAAATCTTGATATGAGTTAAAGCTGATTTTAGAAAAAAACTTTAGTGATGCACGGCCAAACCCTTCCACTACTTTAAAATTGGAAGGACGAAGCTTCAGATATAAATGCTAAGGTTTGTTAACCTCACATATCAAGTTGTCATAATGATAATTAGTTATCAACAATTGCGTGAGCGTAAACAAATATTACCTAATCAGTTAAGAGGAATCTAAAGGTTATGTACGGGCTTTTTCAGTTTAATCATTCTGGAAAGCCATCAAAAAGCTTATGGAAAATGAAATTGACTTGTAATTTTTAAGTTTGTATGGTGAAATATTTGCGTCATTTTGTTATGACAACTCAGAACCTGCCACCACACCTGGGATTAATTTTTTAACCATGTCATAATAAGTTTTGCGATATAATCTGTATTCATACTCTATCCATATGAAATGAAATCAGATAGTCACTTTTGTGCATTTTTTACTCTTTGAGGAAGTCCAGAATATTTGAAATCTTGGTCAATTTGATGAACTAGGCTTTTATGGTGATTCTGGTCAATTCTGTTTGTTCTCTGGTCCCTAGGTAAGTCCTTTTGGGGTTAACTGATGATGAATAGGACCAAACCTTGGCCCTCTTTGACAAATATAAGATTATATTTGCCAAAGTCTATTTTGATTTGGGCTGTGCACATGGTATTCTACACAACATTAATACTGGATACCATCCGTTGATTCTCCTCTATCTTAATAGATTTTTAAAGGAAGCTAATGAAGTGGTAAATGCTGAGATTAATACTTGTGTGCAGGGGATGTCAGTGCCTTTTAAAAAGTTCCTGGGCCTATAGTTTTAATAACAAAAAAAAGTAAGGATAGAACCAAATATTAATTGATTATCAGAAGCTTAACAGTATCACAAGAAAGGATTTTCATCATTTACCTCAAATTGACAATGAGCTAAACTGCCTGGGCGGCACAAAATATTTTTCAACCATGGACCTAATCTCAGGCTACTGGAATATTGAGCTTCCTAGTTTTGAACAAGAGAAGTGTGCAATTAATTCATCTTGGGGCTTTTTTTAGTTTACCTGAATGCCACAAGGGTTTTGAAATGCCCCCAGGACTTTCTAATGAGCCATGGATACTATATTAGGGGATTTGAAGATCTCCTGTGTATTAGTTTATTTTAATGATATATATGTACCCAAAAATCTAATGAACATCTATAGCACTTAGAAGAAGTTTTCTGTCATCTCTTTATAATGGATCTTGAAACCAAGCCACATAGTTGTATTTTTTCTCAGAGCAGTTGAATATATGGGGTTCGTTATTGATAAGCATAACTTGTGGCCTCATCCAGAAAAGGTTGATTCAATCAAACATATGGCATGACCAAGTAATAAGCGTGAAGACCAAGTTTTCCTTGAAATAAATGACTATTACCGCTGATTTGTCAAACCTTTCAGTAAAATAGGTGAACCTTTATTTCACCTGCTCAAGATTGGGGTAACATTTAAGTTGACATGAATTGTCAGCTGGCCTTTGATAAACTCTGGCTTTACATTACTCAAGCGCCCCTGCTAATATATCCTAACTTTTATAAACCATTTTTTATCCAAACGGATGTTTCTCTCACCGCCATAAAGGAAATTTATCTCAACTTGACTCTGAAATATATTGGACACTCTGTGGCTTATGGAATCTGGACGTTGGATGTCCGTGTAAGAAATTATATGTTAACTGAAAAGGAGTTCCTGGCAGTATCTATTCTTGTAAGCATCTTAGGCTTATGATCACAGAGTACACTTCACCATAGTAACATATCATGCCTCTCTTATTAATTAAAGAATTTGAAAGAGCCCAAAAGTCGATTATCCTGCTAGGCCTTGAAATACAGGCTAAATAAATAGAAATCCATAATCAGCCTGTCATAAAGTATCAGAACAACAATGGATTATCTCCACGGCCCACTGTAGCCTTAATGTCTGATGCAGCCAATAAATTAATTGGTAATATGCTAAACCAGGAATATTTCTTTTTTTTCAATAGCTATAATTGAAGCCAAATTCGGATTTTTAAAAAATACAAAACATGACTACTTAAACAAAGTAAAAATCTCAAGATGTCAATGATTTTGACTGCTGTTGTCCCAGCATAGGGTGGTGGTGCAACACCTGCTGATGTGTTTTGAACACAACCAAAGCTTGCCCAGGCTGGCTCTGCTAGCCTTTCAACGCTACTGGGCGCTATGTACCCCCTCAGAACTTGGCTCACCACCTCACAAGTTCCCAAGCGGTGCTCTGGAGCCCTTTGGTACTCCCATGGATCATTTTGCATTCTGGTCTCTGGGTCAAATGAATCTTTTCCCATACACAAGCGCGGCCATCATTGAGATGGCCACAGCAGTGTATAAACCCACCGGCTTTATTCATTTTCATACCTTCAAGGGGTATTCTAATCTTGTTTTCAATTCTGAAGCTGATGCAATGGCAGCTAAGCTGCCATTAATTTTTAAAATATTCCCCTTCCCATCATTTGCACCTGGCTCTCAGATGAGGCCAGTTTGGTGGTCCAGTTCGCCAGGTTGCCCTCCCATATTTCACCTGAACGCCTCCACCATGAGCTCACAGAGAATTTGCCGTTTTGGCGCAGACCCCGTTCTGCAATTTGTGGTTCTGAATGATGCATTATTTGTCAGGGCCATGCACCTTTTCAACAATCCACCAATTCCATTATGTCACACATTTCATAATTCCCCCTCGCACAGTGATCAGATCCAACCCTGATCACCCATTCTGGACGCGTGTCAAGAACTGCTGCACCATTTTCCCCTTGTTCTTAGAGCTTGATCACTTGAAGTGCAAGTGCCCTACGGCCTCTGCCTTCACTGCTTCCGCCACTCCCCCTCTAGTGTCATCTCAGTTGCTTCCATGCCAAAAATTTTTAGTGGTGCTTGATTCTCCCGCACCCAACCCCAGAAAATTCTGGCATAGATTCCAAAGTCACAACCAATCATAATTTTAAAAGGACTTAAAAATTTGGTCAAATTACACCAACCTGAGCTGATGGCTGAAACAGTTTCAGCTGATCTGCCATGGTCAACAGTTCATGGCCAATCAGGTGCAGCCATCTTGTTAACTCCGGTGGCTGAGCGAGCATTAGTTGAGTTGAATCCCTTTAAGTGTCTCAATTGAATTGATGAAAATGACCATTTATATAACGTTAAACCGGATTTTTAATTGGAGGAGTTTATTGTCAATCCTCCAAAATCTCAACCCACCGTTTATAACCTAAAAACGGTTTTCTATTTATAAAAGTATAAATAAAATGGCAGTTTAAGCTTCTGCAACTCCTGCCAAAACCTTACTCTGCCAGCAAACCCATGGGGCAATGGAACACCTGGTTGAAGGTATTCCTATCCCCAATTTCCCTCATGAATTTGAGGAAGATGCAAAATATGAAATTGAAGAGCTTGCTTTTGGTGCAAGCTGCGCTTGCATCAACACATCAAAAACTTCTCATTTTAACCCCAATTACCCTGAAACCTGCCAGCGCATCAAGTCTTCCACTTGTGTGCCAGCTCTCATCAATTTTGCTGAGCATCAACTTGCTCAATACGTTGAGACAATGAACACCGCTGTCATCATAAATGAAGAAAACCCACAACTATACCTCATTATTTCCATGTCGCTGATGCTCCCACCCCAATTCTGTCCGCCGTGGTCCACCGCTAAAGCAGGCTTGGACAAAAGTTTCCCCAAAGCTTCCTCCCCTTCTATTATGGCTTCCTAGTCTGTTAGCTGAGGTGCCATATTGGGTTTTTTTATCTCTAATAATCCCCGTTTGGCCTATTTGAAAATAAAGATACGTGGTTGCTCCCCCTTTTGGGTTGGTCACCACTAGTGCTAAAAAAGGTAAGATGTTAAACTAATAGTATGACCACATTATGGCGGAAATTCAGCGTTCCTTAGAAAATTTAAAGAAGAATACTATTGTCAAAATGGTAAACTTTATAAAATTAGTATTAATCAACAATTTTGGATACTCCAACCTATAGCTCAGACTGATATAGTTATTGGGGACCATAGGGAGATGTGGCATGGGGGTTTCAGGAAGACGATTAAGCCGTTATAACAGAACCACTATTGGAAATCTAAAATTTTAGACATAAATAAGTTCACCAGCCGCTGTAAGTAATGAAGGTGGATGGCCCTAACCATAATACCTCTTATCTGTTAGTCAAACTCAACTTTGCCTGACATACTGTCTCTATTAACGTTGATAGGCCTCTGGCTACAGTGCGGGCCATTTTGAATATATAATTGTAGCCATCAATCATCTTATCAAGTGGTTAGAGGCTAAAGAAATCATGGACTTAGGGGCCATGACTAGGGCGTAGCTTATCCTAGAAGACATCATTTATTTTCAAAGATCTCTCTAATTCTTTTCCTAATGGATAAAAGGACTTATTTTACATCCCAGATGAAAAACTTAAATGATTTGATGGGTATAAGAGGGATCTTGTCTACCCCATATCACCATAAAGACCAAAAGCACATGGGAACGTGTAAACAGTGTCTAGCTGTTATTTTATGAAAGATTATTATGGCAAAGGCGTCTAGATGGAATTTTTCTTGCCTTCCTCCGTTTTTGCTTATTGTACTCATATCACTCAGCCATGAGTCACTCCCCCTTCTCCTTAGTTTATGGAAAGCAAATGGCGCTTCCCTCAATTTTGTGTTCGTTAGTTCTACAAGGCAATATATCTCCCACTAAATATTTATTAGCTCAGACTCATAAATTTCTTCAGCTACAAAGCTCAGATTATTATAATGCACTAATTTGGAAAATAAGGTCTAGAGAGCATAATAACGGAGACTAGTGGCTTTTACCTTCCTTTTTTTGTAGGAGGTATGGTATTAAAATGTGATAATCATGGGTTTAGATGGACTATCAAACTGGAGCATATATGTAAAACCGCTTTAAGATCATTGAGAAGAAATCTATGGATGCCTATACCTGGAAGGATATTGTTAAAGGCATCTTATTAACCATATGCATGCTAAGTTTCTGAAGAAGTATCATCAGCAGTCTGGCTTATCACCCCTAGCTCTCAATGATGTTGTGGATTCTCACTTATTTTTGTTCCCTAATGATTGGTCAAGTAGTGAAATGTTTTTATTTATTTGACCAACCATAAGTTATATTATTATGATTTTAATTTATAGTTTAGCTGTAAGTTAACGAGGGTTAATTGATGTTATAAATTATTTCACCGCATGAGCCCCAATCTTATAGGTAGTTGCCAAATTTGTAACATTACTATCGGAAAAATCACTGAGGCTGTTGCTTATCAGATACTTTTCTGGCGGATCAAATCCTTAATTACCACTGGCAAAGCTCTTCTTTCCTTATTTATTAGTCCTTGAAGCCCATGGCCTCAGTTGCCATACCCTCCTTTATATCAAGTTAGTCATAATTTTCTTACTTGACCTGCTCTAGCATAAAAAATCATTAGTGTATATATTATTAAGCCATCCACCAGAATCTCATTGTATGGGGTACCAATACTATTATGAAAATATCCTGAGCTCTAAGAAGTTGGTTCTATAATCAAATTTTGATATTTTTCCTTATTTTCCCTTTCTTATGTTCTGCTTGGTAGCCTAAAATTTTATCAATAAAAACTCAGGATAAGAGAAGAGCTTATCTGGAAGTGATTGTCATCTGGAAGGGATCCTTCTTGAGCGTAGTTACCCTGAGAGAACGACTAAAAAACTTGAGTAAGCCTCTGAGCCACTATAAAGTATTTGATACTACAGTGTGCTCCATTGTTATTGTTTTAGGAGACCCTATTTATGTAATGAGATCTATTGTTGTACTTTTTTAAGTTACTATCCTCAAACTGTACTTTGTGGTTTGTGTATTCATAACCTGTGTGCTGAACCTCTATGCCTTTGCACCAATATCAAAAACCACAATGAGTGCTGCCCTCTTACCTTTTTCAACAATCACCAATGCTATTGAACACTTTAAACCTTTCAGAAATAGTGTAATTATAGTGAATGTGGTGATCCAGAAATACGCATCTTGGCTGTACTGGAAACTGGAGCTCCAGTTAACAAAATATCCTCTATGCTCATGAGAAAACTGAAGTTTATTTCTAATATATATTATAATGTGAAGTAATGAAATTCCAGAACTGATGCTACCTGCACTTTAGAAGCCTACTCGCCGCTACCCTTACGCTTTAGATGAATGATCCTAACAGCACGGCTGTGGTTTTGGATAATGACAACTAAGATTTCCTTTTAGAAATCAGTTCCTCCTTGAGTTTGATGTAAAGATCTTTAGAAAAAATAGTTTGAATAACTTGAGTTACACTTAAGCTGGTGTGAAAGATGAGGATGTCAAACTGCAGAAGCAATAGATGCACAAGTGGTTAAAGATCATTCAATATTCTTCATTCACTATACCCTTACAGATTATTGTCTGAAGCAGCTACCCTTTATGTTTAGCGTGGAAGAAGGGCTTTTACTGAGCACTAGCAAACTCATTGAGGTTTGACCAAAGGGATCAACGTTGGATGACCCTGTCAGCTAGTGTAAAGATTCTGCTATATACCATCCTGAAAGTTTACAATCATGACGGAATACACAAACAAGAACCAAGAGTTTTCCCTGAGCTCTATGATATCACCTACTAAGGAGATTTGACTATCATCTTGGGAACTATAATAACTCTACCTTTAAAAGCTGAGAAACGACTAAACATTGCATAGGGATGACTGACAATTTGCAATAATATTGAATCAGTACAAGCTTTAGGGGGCTTTGACTAACTTGGATTGGGGATGTGGCCCTAAATGGCAGAAGGAGCTATATGAGCTATTGGACAAGTTCAATGACATCTTTAATACTAAATCCAATGAATAACAACTTTGCAAGGGAGAGACCCACAAGTTTGGATACTGGGTCCGCTCTACCACTTAAATCAAAGCCCACCATTGCTCAAAAGCTAAGGATGCTGTTATCATCCAAGAACTTAATCAACTGACTAAAGAAAGACTAATGAGATTGTTAAAAATTCTTTAGACTTCACTGCTGATGCTATTGCACAGAAAAAGATGGGACTCTTCATTCATTTATGGACTACCACCACTTGAATAAGATAACTGAAAGGACTCATATTTGTTACTGCACATAAATGATGCTCTGAAACCTGGGTGAATCAATTAGCTTCTCAGCGATAGATCTGGCCAGCAGATACTGGAAGATGAGGCTTTCACCGGAGGACCAGGAGAAGTGCACCATGATCAGTAGCTAAGGATTATTAAAGCCCTCAAGTATGCTGCAGGTGCTCTGAAACGCCCCTGCCACCTTCCAGAATGTGATGGATTGCATTTTTGGCGATCTTAAATTTTCCAGTGTATTAATTTATCTTAATGACATTACTATGTTCAGCCTGAGTTTCTAAGAGCATCTCAACCCCTTATTGAGGTCTTTACCTGGCTGTGAGCATCAAATTAAAAGTTGAAATGAAGCAATTGCAGCTTCTTAACGAAGCAAATGGAACTTCTCAGTCATAAGATTATCTCCAGTGGAATAAAGCCTCAGGAAGGTAAGTATAAAGAGATAGTGGCAATGGAGCCACTTAAGAGCATGGGATACGTCCAAGTTCTCCTAGGGATGGTGAGATATTACAGGAAATTTATCCCCCACTTTTCAGAATTGGCTGCTCTCACAAATATTTTCTGATAAAGTAAACATAGTTTTAGTGGGGCCTGGAACAGGAGCAGGCTTTTGATGAGTTGATGGCAAGATTACTAAATCCAATCTTGGCATACTCAGATTTAACAAGGCTTTTTAAATCTAAACTGACATGAGTGATGTTGGTCTTGGCGCGATATTGACCCAACCGGACAAAGAAGGGCTGGATCACCCAATTAAGTACTATTCAAAGGTGTTTAGCAAAACTGAGAATATCATCCCTGTCACAGAGAGAGTTTCTGGAAGTAATCCAAGTAGTTGAGCATTTCTGACCTTATTTGTATGGGGTACAAATTTGGGTCATGAAAGATCATGCATCACTCTTTGGTTGTGGAATATGAAGAATCCCAGAGGATGCCTTGCCAGATAAGCAGTACTGTCAAGGGTTAATTTTTAAGATCATCTAGAAAGCAAATAAAAAACACCTCAACGATTAAGTATTTCTAAAATTGTCAGTGTTCCATTTTCAAGCTCCAGAGATCAAATAACTATATGAACTAATTGCTTTACAATAAGAAGATTGGCAGGATGAAACGGATGAAGTGAAGACCTTCCTGAGGTCTTCAAAGATACCCGGCGTGTTGATGGTAATTTGCAGATAAAAGTTCAGGATAAATGATACCCATAAATAAGACCCAGTGACTGGTTGGAACATCATTTTGGAATTACACAAGTACATCAGCCATGGACGAATTCAGAAGATGTTGGCCTACCTGAAAGAGAGGTTTTACTGGGAGCCTATGTCTGATGAAGTTAATTAATTTTTAGAACTAGTAAAACCTAGTGTGAGTCTCCACCTTTTGAAAAAACACTTTGAGGTTACCCCAATCTTACCTACAGCACCATTCCATAATGTGTCTTTAATATGGGGGATCATTTCTGACTTCATCCAGTAGATCAGTGTTCATAATTATAGTAATTGACCATTACACAAAGTAGGTTAAAGCTTTCATGGTCAAGACATACGTTGCAAACTCAGACAATCAATTCCTCTACAATCAAGCTATATTCATACTTAGATCTCCTCAAGTCTTTCTTTCAGTTAATGGGTTAATATTTTATATGGGATGTAGAAAGTTAATGGACTTAGTTGGTGTGAAACAAGTGTTTATCACTCCCTACACACAACTTCAGATGATAGCATTGAGTTAGTAAATGGAAATTTAGGAGAGGTACTGAAGAAGAAGGCCCTCAGTTACAAGTTGAAATGGCATCAGTTGCTGCCCTCCGCTCTGTGGCTTACAGGCTTAGTCACCACTGGGAAATTGGAATGTCCCCTTTAAAAGCTCTTTATGGGTGAAAAGCAGCACTGCCAACCCTACTAGCACTTATTATTACTACATACCATAAGAACTTGCTGCCTGAAAGCAATCAGCAAGAGTTAGCAGATGAGCTTATTTAGAATACAGTTGGAGGCCTCAAACAAAATAGAGGCGATTATCCCTGAAGCCAATGTTAGAGTCAGAGGCAAACTAGCCTACTAGGGATTACCCTAGGAGTAATTATTGTTCTATCACTATAGGGAGGACAACCAAAGAAGTTGAAAGCAATATTTACTAAGCCTACTACTCTCATGAAAATCTAGTGATAAGAATTTGATATGACAGGGCGTTAAACTCTAAATAGTTGTGACGGATTGGTTATCTAGCAACATCGGTTAATTAATTTAAGAATATTTGAGCGCCCTGTAATAAGTAAAAAGGTGTTACAATTCTGGTGTGAATATCCGCTGGAGCCTCCATTGATGAGGCAAAACCAAATGAGTTATGCCAAATAAATAATAGCTAGGCCAAATAGTCAAAACGACCAAAACAATGAAGACAAGAGTAAAACTTGAAGTATAAGACGGAATCTTTCATTAGGAAGAGAAGAGAGATATTAGGGAAGAAGAGTCAGCAGTGGAAGGCTGCTAATCATATATAATAACTAAATAAAATTTTGTGTAGGCATTTGCATCTTATATATAAATTTATTGTAGATTATCTAAGGTCAGCAATCTCTATATCGTCAATCCATTGCTCAGTGGGTTTACCATGTGAAAACCCTTTTCGCGGTTCTTAAACCATTCCACCAAGTTTATATCAGTGGTGCTCACTACAGGAGGTCCATTGTTTGAACCACCAACAAAGCTCTATAGCCGCCAAGCAATGATGCAGAAGGCCCAACTTGACGGGGCACTTCCCCAGTTTACCAGTTATCCCAATATGCGATAATTTCGTCCTGGATACATTACTCTGGACTCAAGATATGATTCTTCAGGAACGTAAGGGTATAATGAAGTAGCTTGGTGAGGCATTCAACAAACTGCGTCTGCTTAGTCGCCAAGACAGACAACTTGCCAACTGCTTGGATGACACTAACGTATATCTACACTGTGAAAAGCATAATTGGATAGGGTGCTATTAAGGGGTCATGTTAAAGCGGACATGACACCGGATACCAGGTTGAGGAGCTCTTTGCTGAAAATGTAAGCAGTGTGAGTCACTTCGCTCCTGATGAAAGCTCTAAGGACAAAGACATGCCTAAAAAATATATCCACACATACTAGCATTACTGCAAACTAAAGAGGCTTACCCTGTACCTAAAGCGGTGGATAAGCCAAACACTGCCATACTATCTGAGCACACCACTTGCTGGGAATATAGCTATGGACCTCGCATGGTTCCCCAGTTCACTTTCAAGGTTCATTGTAAGGAGAGTGTCTATAACTCTCCTGTTCCCAGTGTGGTAGTACACGGTGCACAGGGCAACGCCAGGGAACTAGTCGTCAGTAATAAAGTTGCTAGAGCCCAGAAGTGGGTGCTTGAGCTGTAATAACCTAGGTTGAAGGTGGGTATTGGTAGAGGGAAGAAACAAAATGGAATTAACAACATGGTGGGAGTGAACTAAAAGTGGAGTTCATACCCAAGCGGTGCTCTGAGTGAAATTGTAGAGGAAGCACAGGTTGGAGGGAACCTGGGCGGCCCAACGATTCATTAGAGGGGAGATTTACTGTTGTTAAAATTAAATTGCTAACGTTGCATGAGACCTCCTCAAAGAGGTCCATGCACAGGTTCGCCCAAGGTAATATATACAGATTATATACTAGCAAAGGGTTTTTATTTTAAGGGAAATCAACCAATAAAAGAGATTAGTCTTGTGAAAACAAATTTAAGGAAATTTGGGAAAACAATAGATTGATGGAAGCGGTGCTAAGATGAGGTGCACCAATAAGCGCACGCTTCCATTGGGCAGTAAACTATACTTGAAAATTGACCAAACTTGGGTTATCAATTGTAGGAGAGGCTGATCCAAGAGGAATTTCGACATTGAATGAGTTTTGAGACCCCATTCACTGAGAAACTGAAGAGAACAGTCATTTTTATTGCAAAGCTGGTTCATTTTTAACGCACCTGCTGTTATACAGGGACAAACTTCTCTTGCAGACATAGGACCAACCTGGGCATACCTCGCCTTAACCCAGCGTTAATCTAAGGTATTTCTTGAGGTCAGGGAGGCCTGCCAACTTATTCTTCTTGGCCTCCTGACATGCAGCTTTGTCCTTGGTTTCTTTCACCATAATTATGTCATCTTCAAGCCATAACATTACCCTCTCATCCTTTTTGGCTCCATCCCCCCTCCAGGGGCTTGCACCAGGGAAATGTTCTTGTGGGGTGGGGCAACTTCATACTGGCAACGTTCTGCTTTGACTGAGGTCCAGCAGCCTGTTGATAATGATTATGGAAAGCTTCAATCAGACCTTGGCATTGCGCAGTTGCGCGCTGGTACTCAACTGTTCTCCACTGCATCAAATCCCTTCCAGGATACCAGGTACTCAAGCCTTCTTTTTACTCGGCGGGAGGCTACTATTTCCTCCACTTCCCGTTCTGGCGCCCCATCTACAAGATAAACCTCGGGAGTCTCTGTTGTGGGTCCCTCAAACAACGTCAATTTGATCTCATGAAAGAAAGAAAAGATCTGAAACGAAGAGGTAAGATCTAACTGGTATGAGGCGTGGCCCAACTTATTTAACAACGCGTTAGGGGCTGATACCCATTGGTCCCATCTTTTTCATGGCTGCTTGATAGGAATGTTTCAAACATCAAGAATCACGAGATCCTCTTCTTTATATGCTGGACCCACTCATCTCTTACCATCAGCGTTCTCCTTGTATACTTGCATTGGCACCTCCAAACTTGTAAAAGCCCCCTGGTGTACTTTCTTAATAGTCTTAGCAAAGTAAACCACTGCTTCAACTTTAAAACCACATCTGGGCTCCATGTTAAAGGCGGGGTTAAAACCAAGGTTGGCGAAAAAAGGGGAACAACTGATCAAAGAATGCAAAGTGTTGTTGTAGCTAAATTGGGCCATAGGAAGGTGAGGTCCCCAATCTGAATAATACATGACAGTAAACACGGCTAATACTGTTCTAAGCACTGGTTCACTAGTTTGGTCTTCCCATATGATCGGGGTGATAGGCAGTTGAACGGCAGAGGTGAATATGAAGAGTATTACACAATTCTTTCTTAAAGACAGAGTAACCTGGGGTCCCTGGTCACTGATAACTTCTCGGGGAACCCCATGAAGCGCAAACACAAGGGTGACGAAGAGCCTAGCCATCTCAGCTGCAGTTATTGTAGTTCTACAAGGAATAGAGTGGATGAACATATAAAACGGTCCACCACTACTATGCTGGCATCATAACAATAAGAAACTGGTAATTTAACAATTAAATTTACTGATAGGGAAGTTCAGGGCCCTTCAGCCTTATGAACTGATACCAATAACTCCGCTGGTGGTTGTTGATTTGGTTTCATTTGATTGCAGATCAGGCAATTTTTACTATACCTGCCCACCTGAGCGGGTAAGACCTTCCAATTATATGTGCGTCAAATTAGCTCTAAAGTCTTTGCTTTCCCAGGATGACAAATGGTGATTCCGTCATGATGGTCCTGGATGACTACAGGCGGAGTGGTCTATCGGGAACCCATAGGCACCCCTGAAAACATACCATCTCATCCTTTACGTGATAACCCCTGGTTAGATGCTCCTGATTCAGCGCGCTCTTAGCAAGGACCATATTATAGCAGATGACAACAGCTGAGAAAGGACTACCTCATGAACACACTGTATTCCTCCGCATTTTCTAGAGGAGTGAGCGCTGGCATGTTGGTCGTAGGAGAGGGAAGTTGAGTCACAATCTTACCCGTTGGAATCATCAACTGGTTATTATGAACCTCTACCTCCTTTAGATATGGAGCTAATGCAGGATTGCGGCTCAAAGCATCCGCCAACACATTCTCCTTGCCCTTAGTAAACTCATAAGAAAATGCAAGTTGGGCAAGGGTCTCATACCATCAGGTCAGCCGTGGAGTTAAGACATGAGGTGCGCAGTAGTGCAGCAAGGCACAGTGATCTGTACGTATGCAGAAAGGTTGGAAAGAGCCATGTAGGTGATGACGCCAATAAGTCAACGCCTCCACCACTGCTAATAACTATTTGTTGTAAAAAGCGTAGTTTAACTAAAAAAGATACATCTTCTTAGAAAAATATCCCACCAGATGCTCTATTCCATCTTCGCCCACTTGTGATAAGGCAGCTGCTATATTGAAGTTGGAGGCATCAGTAGACACAATGAATTCCTTTTCAGGATCTACATGGCGAAGGATGGACTTTGACAACAGGGTGCACTTTACTTCTTGGAAAGCATCATTTAAAATGGGGACCAACGAAGCACTTTTGCCCCACTTGCCTTATACATGGGCAACACCACCTCAGAAAGATTTGGCGTGAATTCCTTGACAAACTTACACAACCCCAAAAACACCTCAATTTCTTGACCAAAGTTGGGGTAGGCCACTCACAAATCGCCTTCTCCTTTTATGGAGTTATCATGTGTCCTTGGTAAAACATGAGGTTGCCCAGAAAATTGACCTGGGACTTGAAGAATTTATACTTGCTGATCTACAGAGTAAGGATATCTGCATTTAATATCTCCACCACTTTCTGAAGGTGTACTGCATGGAACTCATAATCAGCGGAAAACATCAGAATATCATCCATGTAGGCAACCGCACATACCCCAGCAGGTCCCCAAATCTGCATCAATACAGAGTTGAAAGATAGTAGGGGCAATTAAAAGCCAAAGGACATGACCCAAGACTGAAAAACCCCTTTTCTGGTATGGAATGCAGTTAGCCACTTTTGGCCCTTCTTAATCCGGATTTGATTGAAAGCATTTAGGCAATCCAGTTTAAGAAGGCTTTAGCCTTCTCCGCTAGCATACAATCTGTGAATCCAAAGGAATGGGATGTAGATTTGGTACAGTGGCATTTTTTAGGTTCCCATAATCTATGCATGGGCATAAAGTACGTTTGGCTTTCTCTACAAAGCGAAGTGGGGAGCATACTGAGGGAGTTATGCTGAAAATCGTGTCATTAATATTTGCTCCTTAACCCACACATCTAATGCTGCTTCCTCCCATATAGTCAAAGGGTAAATTGAGGTAGATATACACACTAGATCAACTGTGAGCTTGAGCTCGCAATCTAACTCTGAATAAACAGGTAATTAATTGGCTGAAGCAGCATCAAATGAAGATCCAGACCATCCAAACAGGAAGGTAAAGGTACCTCCAATGAGTGCTTCAACAATGGAACGAGACTGAGAGTGTGGATATTGGGCTAATGGGGCAGATCGCCCTTAAAATTAGCCTCAAACAAAGGAACAATTAATTACAACCATTCATTTATTTTAAGGACTGGGTATTGTCTTTCAAGTTGAATCTGAGTCAAACTGTCACCATTACTCTACTCTAAAATAATGGATGCAGAAAGTTTTTGATAGCTTGGAAACGGCCCATCAAAAGATATGTGCTCACCTGATAATCTACCAACCCTAGTACCTTCAGGGTGGGATTACCTTGAGAAGCCCCTCCCCTAACCATACCACCTGGCAAGTAACTAAGCTCAAGGTAGTCGGCTAGGTCTTGGTCAATGAAATTCTCAGAGGCTTCAGTATCCACCAAGATAGTAGTGCTAATCTTACATGAAGGGGATGAGAGGATAGCAGCTAACAATAAAATAACCCAAATGATCTTTATTTATAGAAGAAAACGCCAACACTTCACCACCAAACTCTTCTTCAGGGTTGTACATACCCAGGGTAGCTTTTGCATCTTAAAATGGAGAGGGATAGTTGGCCACCCTTACTACTGAGGCCACATATCCCACCATATCTTAAGCAACTGCATAAATGTTTCTATAATTTAATTGTAACACCTTCTCCATCTCATTGGTTCCGAGGATCATGGTTATGGTCAAGCGTGGGTTCTCTGGAATGATCTGATAAACTGGAATGGGGTCCAAATCTAATCCATATGGGAAGAAACATGTCTTAGTAGAATATATGGAAACGTCATTATAAAACGCATTTTGGGCTATGAATGACCTTATTACCATTTTAGCAATGGGTTGTCTGACGTTATCCAAGGCCATCACTACTAGGCCATCATCAAGGATGCCGCCTGCACCGTCCTAATGCAGTGCCAAAGAAAAACCAATTTATTTTAGTCAGTTTTATTTATTTTGGTGGAAAGTCAGGGAAACATGACTCTTGGATCATGAAGTTTCCATATCCACTGGGTACAAGCAAGAAGGGTGGGTACATTCCAGTTGGAGGTAGTAAGAATAATACTGAGTTGCTCCAACCTTAAGGAAAAGAGGAAACAGTGGTGAGCACCACCATGACTGTGGCCAACAGCTGGCGCACACCATTTGCACTTTGTGAAAGTCTCACAAGGAAGATGTTCATGCACATAAAATCAAGTGGATGGTCAACTAATGTCAGGAGAATGTTTATAACTCTCCTGTTCCCAGCGTGGTAATGCACCGTGCACAGGGCCAAATCCAGGGAACTAGTCATCACTAATAAAGTTATTAATGCCCAGAAGAGGGTTATTGAGCTGTAATAACCTAGGGTGAAGGTGGTTATCAGTAGAGGGAAGAACCAAAATGGAATTAACAACAAGGTTGGATTGAACTCAAAATGGGGTTCAGACTCAAGTGGTACTCTGAGTGGGATTATAGATGAGGCACAAGTTGGAGGGAACCTGGGAGGCCCAACGATTCATTAAAGGAGAGATTTACTGTTGTTAAAATTAAATTGCTAACGTTGCATAAGACCTCCTCAAAGAGGTCCATGCACAGGTTCGCCCAAGGTAATATATATAAATAATATAATATCAAAGGTTTTTTATTTTAAGGGAAGTCAACCAATGAAAGAGATTGGTCTTGTGAAAATAAATTAAATGAAATTTTGGAAAACAATCGATTGATGGAAAGTGGTGCTAAGATGAGGTGCACAATAAGCGCACGCTTCCATTGGGCAGTAAACTATACTTGAAAATTGACCAAACATGGGTTATCAATTGTAGGAGAAAGCTGATCCAAGCTGGAAATTTTAAAAAGAATGGGTAAAAGACCCCATTCACTAAGAAACTTAAGCAAACTGTTATTTTATTGCAAAGCTGGTTCATTTTAATGCACCTGCTGTTATACTGGGCTGGACTTATCTTGCATCTCTAGGACCAACCTGGACATACCTCGCCTTCACCCAGCGTTGATCCAGGGTATGCTTGAGGTCAGGGCGGCCTTCCAGCTTCACCTTCTTGGCCCCCTGACATTCAGTTTTGTCCTTGGTATTTGTCTCCATAATTATGTCATCATCAAGCCATGACCTTCATAGTAATGAATGGGAGGAGAGTTCTGCATCAATAATCTGCCCTTGTTTAACCATGATGGAAACATACAAGGGTTTATCAAGCGGTTCAAATTTGCAGTGGAGGGCTTCAGATCAGTGTAAGGTTAAGTTGTTGATTTCTGACTTGGACATTGGAAGCGATGACCAAGGTATGTGACCTCCTGAGCATCTCTGTTACCTCCTGGAGGTGAAGGAGATTGTTCTGCAGTTTTTGGAGGCGTAGAAAATATGTCACAGTGAAAGGTAAAATTTTTAATTATTGGGTATTAACGGAATGAGTCTCTCACAGAGTTTTCTGACCACTTCACTGCTGAAGCACATGTGTTAGTAGGAGTGAAGACATTAGCCTAAGCCAATATGGTGATTGCGATGACTGATGCAGTGAAGCCATACTGTGAACTCTTTTACCATATGGCTTAAGTCTTGTTGAAAGATGTACCCCTTCTTATGATCATCAACTACCTGTAACATCAATCAGCCACGTTTAATCCATAAAACGTGGAACAGAACCATCAGGGGTCATAGTGGGGCCTTTTTCCTTCGAGTGGTCCATCTCGCCTGACTCTTATTCCGTACAGAAATTTCTGTCCCTACCATGTATACACGCCTCAACCTCAGCTGAACTGCAACCAGCAGTCTAACTATTGGCTGGGCCTTCTCATGACAATCAAGGATGGGAGTCCTATGAGCCAAGCTGTTAAAGGTGTGGTCATTATGGGCATTCTGCGCTTTTTTGCCCTAAGCGTCAGGTTCATTTTGTGCAGCTGGAACAATACATCTAGGGGAAAAGACAGAGCGGAGTTGAGATGGGATCCTCTACCTCTGCTATTCCAACACCATCTGTACCACCTGAACCTAAAGAAGTATATCCTACCAAAGTACCTTAGTTCAATTATATATCTTTATATCAGCAGCCAGCCAAGGATGTCCATGTGCTGATACGTGCACAAGCAAAAAGTCTGTGATGGAAGGGGGCCACCATGTGAAATAAAAACCTTATGTCTGCCAAATTTTTTAACATATTTTGGCGGAGGATCCCGGACCCTCCTAGGATGCTCCTACTTTGAAAGGAGTAACAGTCGCCATTCTGGTAAAAGCTATTGTTTAATAATATCCAAAAGTCATCATGTAAATTATACATTTCCTCAAAAGAGAGCCTCTTTGAATATTCATGTATTAAACAATCACAACTCTTCTTATTTTGAGTGTAAATATTGCAACATTTTTGTACCAAAAACCTGAAATTGCGCCATTATAGATAATGATACATCATTCAACATAGTTTCAACCAAGCTGGTAGCTAAGTTGGCGGTAAAACCTGACGTAGAGCATCAAATGGTGCATGGTACTGTTGGAGAGGAAAGGACAATTTCAGAGGGAACGTACAGTATGCTACCCTTACAGTTTGGGTAAATTGTAGTCATAGCTCCAGCAATCGTAATACCAAATAATAATTATGACCAGCTTATTGGAACAGTTTTCATGGTTCACTTTGGCATAGTAGTTGATAAAATGGATGATACCTTGAGATCCTGGGACAGCAGAACCCAATTTATCTACCTCCAGTAGATTGCCAAAAAAACCGGTCCATATGGGGCAGGTCAATCTCATGTACTGCAACAGTACGATCCCTGTTTATTACCATCAATTAATTTAAAACCTAGGATCTCCCTCAGAAGGTATATGAGTATTAAGGGCTGCCCCTCTAAGATGCCAGACCCATAACTATCCCCTCTTGTCACCAATTTATTTTAAGTACAGCGCTAGAGGTTGAAATACCCAAAGGATTTTATGGAGAGGTTATTGAGCCTTATCAGCAGTTGCAATTACTTACCCTTGCAGCTCCGGGCATCATCCTTCCTGGACACAAGGTGATCAAAGTTTTGCTAACAAAACTACATAAAAAACTATTACAGGTCCTCTGACACCAAGTAGTGGCATACCTACATTTGAACCCCAGTGAGGAGGTTCTCCGCTATCATGAATTTTGATCTCTGGACAAATTTGGTTTCCCCATCAAACCCCAATCTTTCATAATGGCAATGGTCCCATGAGAAATTTAGCAGGATTATTGGAAGAATAGAAGGATTGTATGATAGCTTTATTTGAAATATATCAGAAAATTTTGTTGTTGATGATCATGATCTGTGGTGCGCTTGTAGCGTTGTTTATCAGATGGAGCCTGGGGACCATCCCCAATAGATCTCGGCTGATCCTATCATGATTAAATGACATGATAGTGGGGCCCAACCCCAAAGATAAGGCTTAGCGACAGGAGGCCCAGAAGTTGAAGTTTCAGGCCCTCCCTGACCTCAGGCGCACAGTAGACCAACGCTGGGTATAAGCCAAATATGCCCAGGTTGGTACTAGTGCTGTTCCTAATGCCTAGCCCTTTGCGTCGGCCCAGGCGTTAAAACAGACAGTTTATTCAATTAATGCAGATGGTTCAATTCGGTTAGTTGAGGAACAGGGCCTTGAAACCCATTCCATATACAAAAAATGCGTTTGGGTCAGATCCAACTTCAATCAATTACCTGAGTGAAGTCAGTTTTGGTGTATTATAAAATTGGATGGTAGTGTTTGCCTATTAGTGAATTGGTGCTTGGGACCACTTCAGCAGACTCCAAATTTCCCTGACAAAGTTTAATTATGATTTCTGCGACCAACATTCCTTGTTGGTTGACTTCTTACAATAAAATTCTCTCGTTTTTCCAGTTTTTGTTTATGTTACCTAGAATGATCCTGTGCATGGACCTCTTCAAGGAGGTCTCACGCTACATAAAACATTACATTTTGAATATGTAGAGTTATCCCCTGTGCACCGTTGGGTCACCCAGGTTCCCTTTAACCTGGTGCGCCTACCCCTTCTTAACCTGTGCACTGAGTCACTTTCTAGTTGGGTTTTGGTTATTGAGATCACACTTTTATATATAATTTATTATTGCTCCAGCACCCTCTGCTGGGCTCTGGTAATTTTTGTACTAATGGCTAGTCCCTGGCGTGGACCCTGTGCACCAAGCACTTCCACTCTGGGAACAGGAGAGCTATAGACACTCTCCTTACAGATCCGCCATTCAAAGGCAGCAGAAGAAGTAGTCACTAAAAAAATTAAGGAAGCTACTGGAGCAAGGAATGCTGGAACTGTTGAAGAGCTCATGGGCTTCTCCAGTCTTAATTATAAAAAGAAGGACGGCACGAACTGAGTAGTAATTGACTACCAGAAGCTCAACAGCATAATCAAAAAGGACTCCTTTCCGCTGCCCTTGTTGGCGCTTTGGATTAGTTAAATGGAGCTCATTAATTTTATGCAATAAATTTCATATCAGGTTATTGGTAATTCAAGTTGCCCACGTTGGAACAGGAAAAATGCGCCATAATTACGTCCAAAGGGCTCTTCCAGCCAACACGTATGCCCCAAGGGTTGTGCAACACCCCTACTACATTTCAATGGGCCATGGACATTATCTTAAGCGATATTAAGCTGTTGTGAATCCTCGTTTACCTTGATAATATAAATACATTTTGTGAATGTTTTATGAGCATCTTACCCATCTCAAAGAGGTATTCTGCTGGCTTGCTGAGACTAACATTAAAGTTAAGACACACAAATGCCTCTTCTTCAATAATCAACTGGAATATTTAGGGTTTGTGGTTGATGCAAAGGGGCTATAACTGCAGCTGGACAATGTGGAGGCTATCCATGAAATGACCCCACTGAGTAGCAAATGTGATGTACAGATATTTTTTGTGATGGCATATTATTAATGGCGTTTTTACCCCAACTTAAGAGTATTGGGGGTCCACTTTTCGAGCTTCTGAAGAGACGCCATGTTTGAATGGACTGAACGGCAACAATGCGCCTTTAATATACTATGGGCAGCATTAATCAGTGCACTGGTGCTATGATACCTGAATTTGAATAATATGTTCAGTGTCCAAATGGACGCTTACATTTCCACTGTTGGGGCAGTTTTATCCCATAAAGATTATGAAGGGGAGGAGCACCCTGTCGCATACTTTATTTGGAGTCTGAACTTCCATGAATGAAATTATACTGTGACTGAGCAATAGTGCTTAGCGGTGGTCTATGCATATAAGCAGTTCAGAGTGTACCTGTATGGAGTGAAGTTCAAATTAGTAATGGACCACGCTTTGTTATGATGGCTTCAGAATCTTAGAGAACCAGAAGGGCGCACAGAACAATGGGCCCTCAAACTGCAATATTACAATCTAGAAATCCTTCACTAACCTAGAGTATAACAACAAAATGCCAACTGCTTATCATTGCTTTAAAGATCGCCATTATGGCAGATCTTAGTGATATAATGTATGATAAATACTTAGCAGAAATATGATGAAATGACCCAAGTAATAAATCATTAGATATAATGAGGGCCAATAAGTTCCATGAAGATGACGAGTTGTACAAGAGGATTAGGGACACTAAAATGAATTTTACAAGACCTTTGGCCCAACCAAATATTATTATGAGCGCACACTGATCAGTAGGACATGGCAGATTATGCATGACACTCGAATTGTTGCAACCTCAGTATTATTGGGAGAGCATGCACTTTGACATGCTTGAAATGATTTCCTGCTACCACCAGTGTTAATTGGAAAAGCCGCTCTGCCAAAAGACCTCTTATCAGCCGGCGAAACCACATTTTGACTGACACTTGGTATCCAATGATGTTGTTGGGCCCTTGCCAATAAGACAAACCAGTCCAACTATATTCTGGTAGCGATCAACCCTTTGAACAGGTGGGTTGAGGCACGGGCAATATGAGATCTAGGGGTAGTCACTGTGGCCAAGTTTATAATTGGAATGCATAATTCAGCAACACAGCTTCCCTCAGTTTATCTTTAATGACAATGGAACTAATTTCTTCTCCTACATTCTACCCAAACTAAACAAAATGATGGCCATCCACTGGGTTCTAACGGCCTCATATCACCCCAAATCCTATGTATTAGTTAAATGGTTAATGTAACACTGTAAACATACTACAAAAGTTGGTAACAGATTGACACTCTGATTGGAGTACCCTCCTTTCTGCTGCCATATTCGTCTAAAATATTACTTCACTCAGCAATGGTAAAGAGCCCTTACATTTGCTTTATGGATAACACTAAGCCCTTCCTGCACTCCTTTATGCCTGTAAATAAGATATCAGCATAGTGGATCAAAAACGCTATCTAATGAACCTGAAGAACATCTTAATCAAGATGCAAGCAGAAACATGCTCCTATAGTTTGACTAAGAGTTTAAGAATTAAGCTTCTGATCAGGTATGGCGTAACGGACTAGAGAAGTTCAAGGAAGGAGAACTGGTCTTATTACACTACTAGCACAGGTTTGATCAGAAGCATATAATACCTAATATTTGGATTGGTCCATTTAAAATAATAGTGAAAACGGACGTTGGCGCTTACACAATCAAGGAATTTGTGAGTGGTCAAATTGTTAATTGAGTACATGTAAAGTTCCTTTAGGCGTATAAGCAATGGGAGACTTATCATTAAGTCAATGATAGTAATGTTGAGAAATTGATATAACTGGACAATAAGCTCTTAATAGTCATAGCGGATTGGCTAATATCTGTCAAAAACGGTTTTATATATATATATGAGCGCCTTGAAATAAGGCGAAAAGGTAATGTCATTTTGGCATGGATATCCGCAGAGCCTCCAATGATGAGGCAAAACCAAATGTGTTCTAGAGAAAGAATAATAGCTAAGTTGAAGGGTCAAAACTGACCAAAACAACAAATATAAGAATGTAACACAAAGAATAGGGAGGAGGTTTTTTATTAGGAAGAAGAGAGAAGTTAAGGAAGAAGAGCCAGCATTAGAAAACTGCTAATCATTGTGGGATCAACCAATGGATGCCACAAATAATCTTATCAAAGTGAGAATTTTACTTTTTTTAATAAAAGTATAAAATAACGCTTTGTTAAAGTTTTTTATGTTTTTATTTTTAAGCTGGGCCAAACCAAAGAAGGTCCTTTTCTCAATAATAGTTTTTCCTATTTAAAGTAATTCAGATTTTGAGACTATGGGTATTTGAGGCAAAAATATATAAAGCTGAGTCATCTAAATTAGGAAATATAGGCTTTCAGCCTATCAGATCAAAGATAAATATTTCGAGGTAAAACTGACCTGTGGGGTAATGATTTGATGAATTCTATTCTATCACCAATGAGTAAAATCTTCTCACCTCAGCGGTGGTCAGACTTGTGTGGTAATGATTGGTTAATTTGCACCCTATCATCATCAAGTAAAATCTTCTCACCTCAGCGGTGGTCAGACTCATGTGGTAATGATTGGTTAATTCATACCCAATCATTGACAGGTAAAATTTTCTCACCTCAGCGGTGGTCAGACTCATGTGGTAATGATTGGTTAATTTGCACCCTATCATCATCAAGTAAAATCTTCTCACCTCAGCGGTGGTCATACTCATGTGGTAATGATTGGTTAATTTGCACCCAATCATCGAAGGGTAAAATTTTTTCATCTTGAGAAAGTTCAGATCTGAGTGGTAATGATTTGTTAATTTTCACCCAATCATTGACGGGTAAAATCTTCTCACCTTATGGAGGTTCAGATCTCTGCAATATTGAACCCCTGAATTTGGCCAAGAAGTCAGAGTAATCCTATTATTAGTTATTACCTTTTTAAGCTGATGCTTGTTGTAAACCGTATTTTTCCAATAGTTAGGATTCCACCAAGAATCTGCCAGGGTCTTTTCACCATTGGTACTCATATTGTTGATATCCACTATATCATTTGATGATTGGGCAGGAGATGGGCCAATCATGGTAGCAGATTTGGGAGCACTAATATCTCCAACATTCTTTTTTTTAAGTCAAAAAGGAGAATGTCCAAAAATCTTGTATATAAAATAAATAAAGTTTAGTTACATATGGTTTTTCATCCTATAAAAAGTTTTTTATATAGTTTTTTAAGGTCAGCAATCTCCATATCACCAATCTGTTGCTAAGTGGGCTTGACTCTGTGAAAACCCTTAGTATGTTCATAAACTATTCCACCAAGTTTATTACAGCAAGTAATTGAATACTCTATCTCTGAAAACGTTACTAACTTACTGTTTAATAGAGTACATGCATGGCATCTCAGGTCATTCACTCAGTATCATCTTTGGAGGGGAAGACTCATGGATGAGGATACAAGAGCATCAGCATATCATTCCTTGACTGGCGGAAATAACAGAGTCAATACCAAACTAGCGGAAGTGCAGGCAACTTACTACTAAAGATGGAATTGGATGACTCCTTTTATAGATTCAGTTGATCTAAAAACTTTTCAAGTGCTCAGAATGACGTCATACAATTCAATTTGGTACCAGATGCTCCAGAAAATTTATTAAATGAAAATATGACAACGTTGCCAAAGAAAGCTATTAAAACAGAATCCTGGTTAAACCTTTGAGCTTTAAATATTTAAAAATTATCAATGACAATACGATGACCCAATTAATTTACCCAAATGTGAATGATCAAGACTCTCATCCAATTATTACCAAAAATAGCAATATACCAATTTTAAGAGTCATACAAAGACATGATGCAAGGCGCATTAGAGGCGCGCCATTGCATGAACCCAAAGTCAATAAGCATATTATCATATTTGGTAACAAAGCAATAACTTGAGGAGAAGATACAGCCTACAACCAAAGAGTGGGAACTGAAGAAACGGCATTTGGACAACCAGGTCCAGAGTTAATAACTGCTAGAAGCAGCTTGTGGATACAAGAATTACAACAAATGGATAAAGCAAATAAAGTGACAATCAGATTCTGCCTCCTTAGGGGTTCCTGAAACCCCCTATATTGCTACCCTAAACATCAATTTAATTATAATTATCATTCATTTTTGTATCATGACTTTTCATGATAAGTACAAAATACTTTAATTTTTTACTTTGATAAAAAATTAATACGGAATTTCAGCTTATTATTTTCATTTCACTTTTAGTGTTTAAGTTATCTAATCACCAGTAGCCTGTCTGGGATTAACAATTAAACAGATTACAGTAATCATTCTGAGATCTTCTCTGTTTGAACAGGATTTTCTACAAGGATACCTTGGAGCTGAGCTTCCAATGTAGAATTTGTATTGGGTTTCATCGTATCCTGAGGGCCAACATCAAGAGAGAATGTCATAGAGTTCAAAAAAGGATTTTGCCATGGGCGTGAACAGTTTACCTAAGAGATTGATACTACAACGAGTAGCATCAGTAGAGAACTTGTTCAATGAGGGAATTTATGACCTTCCCAAAGGTGCATAATGCATAATCTGTGCAGAACAGATCCTCTGAGCAACAATTAAAACTCACAAGTTAATCAAGCTGAGATCAGCAATCTAATTATGTTCTTTGCAATAGCATACATTTCATGTCCATTTTATCTCACAACTTACTTCTTTCATTTCTTTATCATTATTCAATTAGTCCATGGCTCAAGCAGTCCATGCATTATCAACATTCAGGTAGATTTGATCTTAATCAAATACCAGAAATAATCTTATCTCATATCCTCAGTGTAGTGGGGCTTCTTATAATCCTTATTCACCCTGTTCTTTTTTATGGGTATGGGCCCTTTGGTTTACACACATGTTCTTATTTCTGGAATATTTCATTTTTTGGAGATACCTCTTCACCAGGTAGCCTTTAAAGCACCTTTCATAGAAAACCAATCTCAGAATTCTAGGTATTATTTGTAGGCTGGTCCTT
This sequence comes from Massospora cicadina, assembly GCA_022478985.1. Classification (NCBI taxonomy): domain Eukaryota; kingdom Fungi; phylum Entomophthoromycota; class Entomophthoromycetes; order Entomophthorales; family Entomophthoraceae; genus Massospora; species Massospora cicadina. Next base: position 31,996 of record JAKSZP010013735.1, read on the forward strand.
CAAATTCTATACAGTTACAGTTTGTATAGTTTTAACAATCTTCCTAGTTGTATATATAATTAATAGAGAAATATGCACTTTTCAAAGACAAGATATCTTGGCTGTATATCCTATAATGAAAATTAAACTTTATTTAAAGGTCAGAGATCTTGAAAAAATTTATAATAAAAATTATAAAGGTGTAAAGGGTTAATAATTTAAAAATGAATGGCATATAGTACCAGGTAAAATCAAGAATAAGTTAAATTCTTAAAGCATCTCAGGAAAAGAGCTAGAAATAGATTAAGGCAGTTTATTTTAATCTGATAATGGGAAGCCATTAGGCAAAGTTATAATTAATAGTGTATTCTAGCAAATGAGCGCGGCAATTCTGGAATAAGGTCAAGCCATTGTACGCTGCTATGAAAATAATAAATCAGTTGGTGGTTTGAAATAATCCAATTGGTTGGGGAGCGCTGAAAAGGAATCTATCCTGAAGTAGTTCGTTTGAAAATCTGGTATTACTAAATGGATTTTGCTTGGGTTTAAAAATCCATTAACAATAGCGATTTTGGGCCTTAAAACCAAAAAAGACATTGATTGGTATATTAATACTAAAATAAAATTAATTTAAATTATAATACCTTGTAAACTTAAAGTTGAGGCTTCATCCAAACTAGAAAAAATCATGACGCCCCTTTTGGTCTTTGAGTGGTCCTAATCAATAAGCCTTAACCCTATCTATTATCGCAGACTTAGATTATATCCTTTATGAGCAATGAATGGCTTCTGTCCCCCAAGTTGTGCCCTTCACAACCATAAATCTTTAAAATATAAGCTCTTAGTCATTTCATAACCTGTTTGATATATAGGAGGTTAAGATATCACAATTAAAGTATAAGGAATATTTAATGGACTAAAATCAGATGATGTACTCTAGGCAAACAACGTTTGATTCAGTGGTTGATCAGGAAACCTACATAGAATGAGTCATCTACTTCAAGGCATTATCGGTGTAGAAAATAACTCATGTGAAGAACAGCTTGAGTGATAATGGTAAAATATTTCATTTTCAAAAGTATTTTAGGATGTAAAATTGAGGCACCAAGAGATGAGGTCATTTAAACTTTAAGGTTGGTCTATATAAACTATGAATAACTAAGAAAAGGTTAGTTCTATCCCAGCTTTTAACAAATAGCTCTGGTTACTTATTAAAGTTGATAACTATCTAGTTTTTCCCCTAGATACCATTATAAATGATCATCCCCCCGTAATCATTGGTATGATGTTTTACTTTAAAATAATCTTTGAAAAAACCCTAAATCCTCAAATGTCTAAATTTTCATAAAATAACCCTATAAACAATTCCAACTCTAGTGACAAACACTCTTATACTTATAGGTTCCACAATCATTTGCCTCATCAGCTGTAGTGGCCATCTCTTTGTTTGTCACTCTAATTGCTACCATCAGTAAGGCATCTAGTAGTCTAGAATGGAATTCTCCCTTTATCAAGCACACTTAAATGGACATGCCCCATCTTGCCTAAACCTTATTCAGTATCTATGACCAAAGCATTCTTAAATTTAATTGAGCGTTTTTAAATAAGATTTATTAGTGAACATAAATGCTGACAGTAATTTAGGAGGAGGTTTATGTGGCGATGAATTACTAAGTACCCCTCAATAACAAGGTCATCAAGGCTCCAATTATCAGCATTACAATGAAGATGAATCATACCCCTTTATAACAAATGCTGTATTTTGGAAGCATATTAAAGCTCCTATGTGGAAGCGTTATCTTGGTTGCTTAAAGTCTTGAGTTTAATATTAGCAATGTAACAATGCTTATTGACTAATACTACTATAACTGAAAACTTATGGGTTGTATTCTCACATAATCATAATGGCAGCACTATGTGGATTTGGATGCTATTTTAGATATATGGATATCCTTAAATGAAGCCAAAAATTTTCTTTGGCACAAAATTTCTCTGACATAACATAATTTGGAGGTCACTAACTAACACAATTATTTCTCATACTCCTAGAAGCACTTAGATGTCAATGAGAGCTAGTGCGCACTTGTTATAGTCCTTTTCTTTGTCTTAACTTTCTGTAAGCTACAATAAAATGCTGTGTTATATTTGTGTATTAATATTAAGGAAGGATGTTCTCATTCTAAGGTTCACATAGTGAGATAAAAGTTGATACTCACTTCATTAGGCAAATGGTTTTGTATTACATGGCATAAAGATTTAAAGCATTTAGCTCCTCTATACTAGACTGGTGTGTACTCTAAATTTCTAAGAAAGCTTACAGAATGGTTGTCTGATGTTTCTCAAACTGTAGTCTTATCCATATTAGATATTTTCTGGATGAGATATAGTTTTTACATTGCTATTTATGTTTAGCAGTTGGGCATTTTGGACCAATCTACCTCTATAATGCTACAGTTGAATATCCTCTTTTTTCCAGTATTCTGTCACTTACTTATACCTTACCAAACGACATAGAAAATCAGGGTTGATTTTTAATTCTACCTTATCACTTAAACTTAAAATTCAATGTCTACATAAAATAAAAGCATTAGTAAAATTATATTAGTATAGATATTAAAAACTTTATTATATGTGTAGATCAATTTATACAGTTGATAGTTATGTTAGTAGATAAAATAAAGCAATATAAGTATAATTATATTTATTTGGTGAAGGTTGACCATGGGATGTACACTTTTTATATAAAGAGATTAAAAATAATAAAATGTGATTTAAGAACACCCCAGAGGGTTGATAGCCCCTCCTGTTGCCTCCAGGACCACCAAGTTTAGGGTGATGGAGTGTTTTATTATTTCTTATCCTTGGATGCAGTATGAGTGAAGGAATGAGTCAATATTTAGGAACCATATGGGGAACCATGAATCAATAATCCTTCTGTTGCGTGGGGTCAAGTTTTAAAAACATTCATACTTGAAAATGTTCCAATATATGGTAGTGAAAATGATTGATAAATTATTGGAGGGTTGTTGTTGCTTCTGTAAATGAGTTTAACATCATAATATGAATTGTCCATAGTGCTATTGCTACTATTAATGCCTGTAAAGATGGATAAATAAGTGACTTCATGTTGATAGCAAACATGTTCCTATCCAAACAAAATGATTATCTATTGTCTTGACGGAATAGGCGCATGACCTCTTTCCAGATAGCTACTGATGTTGGGCATTGTTCTAGGAGGTGTACTAAGATTCCATATTGGCCACATATTGTGAATGAAGAATGGGCAGCATTTAATCTTTCTACCATGCAATAAGCTCTCTGCATGAGTCTCCATACATGTGCCCATATTCTGGGTTGTTGTAGTGAGTGGTGTGTGTATCTACAGACCAACCTTTGGGTCTCCAGGCTGTATGGTATGTCCATATGATCCAGGTAATTAATCCTAACAAATTTACTCGGATTTTTGTTTATTATGTTATCTGTGACTACTTGGCCATTAACTTCTTGTCTTTGAGTTAGCCTTGGATGACCTTATTGACTGGTCTGGCCACTTATGTGGAACTTGCACTATTCTCTTCTCATGGCTAAAAGTATTTGTTTAAAGTGTACAAGAGTGCCATGTGGTCCTGCAACGGTTGGGTGAGATGCTAGATACTAAACAAATAAGCTTAGATAATCTGGATTTTTTTATTTGGAGCGCTTTTGCAAATTAGATCTTGCTGCTCTAGCCCAATGTATGTCTGGAAGGTCTGGACTAGTCAACTGAGATATACAGGATCCTAGTATATGGTTCTCTTGCTATACATAATTAGTTAGCCCCATTCCTCCATTACTCCTAGATCCAAATAGAGTTTTAAGGCGCACAGGGGCTTTATGGTTTGACCAAAGCCATTCCTGTATTAAGGCATAAATTTTGTTAAAAAAGGACGGTGAAAAAGCAATTGCATGAACCATAAACCATATAATTGATAGTATCATGGATTTGGCTACTGTGACCCTTCCTAATAGACCTGTTTAATGTCCATGTAAGGATGCAATGCGTTTTGTTGTTTTATCTAAAAGTTTATTTTCCATCATGGTGTTGGCGTAATCCCCTGCCTCTAACCATATCTTCAAGTGGCGGACAGGTCCAGTTGCCAGCTTAGTAGTGAAGGACAGTTCCAGTGAGGTAATTGATGATCTTCATCACCTAGGTCTGGTGTGGAATCTTGATGCTTTATTTTTTTCTGACCCAAGGTGGATGGCGTCCAATGGGTCTGATATTTCCCCAGGAGTAGAATTTTAGTTCTTCCAGTATTAAGTTATGCATTGCTTATGGATGAGTATTCTTGTACTATTTTCTCAATTATTCAGGCATCCTGAATGTTGGAGTTACCCACTACACAGTTGTCAGTAAAAGCCTCCAATTTGACTTCTGGCTGGCCATAGACATTAATTTCATTGATGAGGAGATTTATATTCCGATCTAGGGGATCAAGATGAAAATTATATGGTAGAGGGCTTAGAGGGCCCCTTGTTTTAGTCCCTCTGTAGAAAAACTAGGTTAGTTAGAAAACCTGCTCCGCACACAGCCATGGTGACTGACTCTGTGAAAAACATCACTCAGTTTATAAACCTATTTGAGAGGTTGAATCTTCGAACGCTGGCCCTGAGGTAAGTTCAGTTCACCCTGTCATATGTCTTCTGTTGATCTAAAAAGACAAGCGCTCCAGAGGTTTTAGTTTGGCAGACATTTGAAACTTTGTTAATATTGTCCCATATGGATCTTCTTGTGACAAATCTATATTGTGATGGGGTATCACATCAATTGCAATTTCTCCTAATTGTTTGGCCATATTTTTTGTGAATAATTTAGTGTCAGTATTAGTTAGGAAGATTGGGCGCCAATTGTTAGGTTTGATCTATCTCCTTTTTTGAATAAAGTGACAGTATATGTTTCTTTACCTCCAGGTAGAAGTCATATTTATATACTGAATTTATTAAGTAATCTAAAAGAATATTAGTAGATATATTGTAGAAAAAAATTTCTATAAAATTTGTAGGGAAACCCATCAGGTCCAGGGCATTTCCTTATGGTGCACCGCACACTGCTTCCCATAATTCCTCGCATGATAATAGGTTGATTAAATTATTGGTTTGAGCTGCAGTGTCAATATGTGCAATTGTGATGATTTTTTTGATTTTTGTTGGTTTGATTGGGTCAGATTTATATAATTTTGTATAAAATCTGTGTACTTCAGTTGCAACTTCCTCGGGTGTTTCTACTATGGATGTATTCAGTTGTCAAACATGTGTGCAGGCTACCATATTCTTTTTAGTACTAGATGGTCCCACAGGCTACCATATTCTTTTTGGGCGTGAAATCAACAGAAAAAATAACTTGAAAAAAGTTTACCTTTCAATTAGGTTTTTTTGCTTTGTATTGAACTCCAACGTGGTGTTCATATATCAAGGTGTTTAAATGAGCAGAAACCTCTGCCCATTTATGTCCCCATCCAGGGCTGTATCACGTGCGTGGAACATTGTTTCCAGGTGATTAATTTTGACCAAGGTGTGTTTAATGATGCCTGAAGTTTCCCTGTATCTTCTTGATGTTGTATGTTTAATCTGTTGTATTGTTAATTTTTTGAAATTTTCCCAGGTGATCAGTGGGTCTGAACAAAATGATGTTTCGAAAAACCTGGGTTGAAGACATTTCCGCCGCCCAGGAGTGAAAAGCCAAGTCAGCTAAATTTTCTGGTCGTATTATGCATCACCTGGTTGCTTGGATAAACGTTTTTCTGGTGAAGGACACCAAAGCTAGCCAGCGGTCAAGAATTCGATTTTTGCAGCTTTGAATTTATAAATTTGATGTCAGAAAATAAGAAGCGTGAGTATTAGTTCTATTTTTGACAGAAACAAATACACCATTGTGCACTTGTGGTTATGTCATGTTCTGCAGGAAAGACAACCATTTAGTTAAAGGATTATATATAATCCCAAGGTGGCTTTAACATGCAAAGTTCCACTTGCCCTTGTATTGTCGCCAGTTGTGTGTGGCCAACGGTCAGTGTCTGGGTTAATCCAGCAGTTCATGTCTCCCATGACAAAAGTGTTTTTTATGAGAGATGAAGTTGTGTCAAATCTAATAGAAACTCTCAACGCTCTTTGCACAGTTTGGTGCATACAAGCTGGATATTGTGTGCACCTCTTTGTTCCATGAAAAGGTAACAGCTAGTATGTGGCCGTCCAAAAACAATTTTTATTAAAGAATTTAAACTTTTGGTCCACACATACTATTACTACACAGTGTTATGATCAAGATGATTTTTTGTAAAGAGCATGTTTTCCAATGCCTTTTCCTTTCCCTGTGAACATTGAGTTTCCTATACCGCCTAGATGTCCACAGGGGGGTTGCGCAGGAGACAACTTCTTGGCCCAGGACTTCAAGGCCTTGAGTCCCACTATGTTCAGCGTCCCTATCTCTACTGAGACGCGTGGTGCACCTCAGGAGCGGTTAGAAGGGCCCCCCATCCCTTCTCCCTCACCCTCAATTCTCACCCTTGCATCCTTGCTTTGAGTAGCATAATGATGGGTAGGTGCTGGGGTATATTTTCCCTTTTCATTACTGCTGTTTGTGTTCCTTTCCTGCCTTTTTTGGTTTTCAATCTATCATTTTGGTGCACTTGTGTGTTCTCATTGATCACATTTAATGTTTTTCGCATTCAGTTGTTGATTATCAATCCCAATTGGATTTTACTCCACTTTTTTGGGGGGTGCCAAGCCCCTAAGCTGCCACATTTGCTTCCAAATTGGGTTTTGCCAAATCCTGTTTGGATTAGTTGCTTAATTTATGTGGAATTTTATTGGCTCATTGTCTCAAGTTCTTCCATGTTTTTCTGAATCTGTTCAGGCAAAATGTATGATTCTGCGTAGGTCTTTGCCTTAGCTGCAGACAACTTGCAATCCTGTTTGGTCATTTTTGCTCCTTTGGGGAAATTGAGTTGATAATTTTATATTTATAAAATTTCCCCAATTGAATGCTTGTGTGGTATCAGTGATTTTGGCATAATCTGAGTCATCTTCACCCAATTCTTTTCACAAGATTCATTTTCTATTAGGCCTTCTTTTATGGGACAAGAATGTATTTTTTGACCAAAGGCCTGACATTGGTTGCATATTGGGGTTCACTCTACACTGTTGCATGAAATAATTAAGATTTTTTTCCCATCAATAATAATAGATGCAATATGGTGGAATTTTGTGATATCCTCCACAATCTCAGTTTGGGGAAATACTTGCAATTTCCTTCCCTGTGCTAAGGGTCAGCATCAGCTGGAATCTTTACATCTCAAATTTTTTAATTTCTCTGCAGGATTCTAATCCCTCCTGGAGATGTTTGACTACTGTGCATGCCTGTGTTGTTAGAAGGTAGTTAAAATTGTAAAAATATCTGGATTCTGTCCAACGTGTATGTTTGGTCAATACCAAATGTTGACCATCAGGAAGGTTGATCACTACTCTGACCTTTGCTGCTTCTTTTGCTTCCTCTGCTGTCTCAAAGCCAAGATCCACCCAACCACAGTGGATAGTGTGAGTTGTCATGTACACAGCATGTGGGAATAATTTTGTTTGGGCTACACTAAACTTTTATCCACATTGCCAGTTTCTCTTTGACCAAAATTACATAGATCCCATGTTTATCTGATGAAAGCAGTTGGGAGTGGGACAATTCCATGGAGCTGCATTAATTTTACAAAAATTCCACAAACCCCATGGGGTGCACCACCTAGGGTTTTTCTATTTTTACTATGGTTTTTGTTTACTCCTGCGTGCTTGGTGCCTTTGGGCGGTGCAGATTCAGGTCCACTACCCATTACTGCATTTCCCAATTCTGCCCTTATTTATTAAGTATACTCATCTCACCTGGTATTGATTATCAAATTGTTGTGTTTGAATTGAACTATTTACTAAGTGATAGTAATTGGTAAGAAAAACATAAGTATAATAAAAACTATTAAACTTTACATCAAATAAAACTTTTTAGTACAATACCAAATATACTATAGGTCATACTCTTTGACATTTTTTATCTAGAATACATATATTAATTTTCTTCTGCTGTTTATAAGCAAAGTAACTACAACTTTGTTACAGTACTTAGTCTTTCTAATACCATCTTATTTAATTAAGCACCAAAAAATCACATAATAGTAACTGGCATGCTAATGTTTTTATTTTTAGTCTAGAATGCATATAATATTAGCATTAAACTAGATGTTGGAAGGCAAGTTGGAAGGGCATTCAATTACTAACATGAAGGTTGCAGCTTTGTTCCCGCTCTACACACATTGAGTGAGGTTGCAGTTGAAAGTTTCTACTGGTGGTTAATATGTTAAACAACACAAAAAAATACCCAGGTGTACCAGAAAAATCTGATCTCTGATACAGATGTGGATAAAACTTTCTATGATGGATTTAACCCTCTTAAGGTTTTAAATCAAATTTCTTTCTATATTTTATTTTGGTAATATCCATACCCTGGTGGCTTGCCTCAAATAAGAAAAAAATAGCGTTAACTTATTGGATTTTTTGTGGTAATAGATTTATATAGAAGTACTTAGATAAAAAAACAAAAAGAATTAAAGATCTAATTTAAATATGGAATTTAGTGTACTCTTAGCAATTATTTTTTATAGTTATTGCTAACAGTTTTTTAGAAGGGACAAATACCTTTATTTTTAATAGTATTTATAAACATTATATAAAAATCTTTATGATCAGTTTACTAAAATTTTTAGATATAAACTTAAAAGTTTTGCTTACAATCTACATGATTCATTATATGAAATTTAACCTAGATTAACTTTACATACTAGCTTAATTTATCCAACTATTTAACAAGTGCTAATGGTACACTTAACATGAGGTTTTTGAGGTGCTACCATATTTATTTATTAAAGGTGAGATGAACTGTGGATAATGCTGCACTATTTAATGGGAAATGGGAAATCATTATCAATGGGAAAGGAGGATAATTCCTGGTAAACCTCCATAAGTGCATTCTGAAAGGCCAGGAAAACCATGGACTGCCTTACTATTTGCTATCTTGGTTCAGAACATAAGTGCACAACACCAACCCAGTTATAAATCACAAGCTGACATAAAGTCCATCTACTAAAATTTAGCCTCAGAAGGCAGTAGTCATTGATTTCATACTTTAACACTAGGCAACCTCCCCTTTTAACTGACTTTTAAAAAATAAGGAGGTTCTTAATCATTTTTGTATAAATGTTTTTTGTTTTTAATGTTTATTTGTGCATTACTCTAAAATTACTAGACCAATTTAAATTAACTTTTTTGAAATGAATAAAAATGCTTCCACTTAAGTCCTATTTTAATTTTATAAGAATTGTTTATTATAAGAAAAAGTTTTATATGGAAAAAGTGAATATTTATATAAGTATATAATTAATTGGTATATCATTTTAGCAGAGTGATTAATTATTAGTCAATTCATTTTTATTATTTAAAATTAGATGTCATTTATAAACATGATGTCATAATTGATAAATGGACGTTGATAGTTTTACAGTTATTTGAAACATATCAACTTAATTAAAATAATACTAAACTGCATAGTATGACCATTGAATTTGTCAATTTAATTAAATACCAACCAACTAATCAAACAAAATAATTGAGCCCATCACATCAACTAATTACCAACTGTATATAGAAACCATTGAGCCTATTGAATTAAAAACCACCAACTGCTTACCAAGTTATGAGCCTAATGAATTATTTATTTTACTATCCGTTTACTTAAAATTATATTTTAGCTATTTGACCATGTAACAACAAACTGCTCAGTTGAAATGATATAAAGATTACCATTATAATTTACATACCCTTGATATATCATATGCATTATTTTTTGTCTTTTCATAATAAGGAAAATTAGAAGCAGCATAAAATAGTTCTCAATGTTCATAAATATTTGTGCAAATTTTGGTGTATTTGGTATATTTGTTTAATAGACAAATATATAAGATATACAATGGTTTTTATTTTATATAAAAATAGGTTTTTTAATAGATGTATTTGTTTGAAAATAGAGATTTTTTTCTAAAAAATGTGAAAAAATCAAATTTGTAAAATGCACTAATTTTTTGTTTTTGGAAAGAAGGCTTCAAAGAATGTGCTAAAAGGTATGAAATATCAATAAAGTATGAAAAATTAATAAAAACATATTTAAAGCCAGTGCCATATTTTGAACTGACAAAATTTTGCTCACAAATACAAATAAGAGCTTAATTGGATTGGATCCAAGTTTAAACTATAAGCAACTTAGAATATACAGTGATGAGGATATATATTATAAATGTCTTATACAATTCAATATAAAATATGGCACCAATCTCATAAAGGTTTTTATTAATTATTCATAGTTTAATCAATTATATAAAAAATTTAAGTAGCCTCTTGAGCGGGGAATTGAACCCAGTCTCCTGGTGACAGGCGGGGATACTCACCACTATACTACCCAAGATATATTTAAAACCAATCTGAAGTTATATATGACATGTGCTTGAGGGTTATGTTCAATATCTATTCAAGTATGAGATCATAAAGTGGTGAGCTTGAATCATTATAGATGGCAATTATTTTTGCATAATTTGACTAATTAAAGCAACTAGATTTATAAGAATGAATTATTATAGATGGCAATCAGTAAACTTAGCATGTATTGACCAATAAAATCAGCTAAATTTAAAAGAAAACATTGTAGTTGGTGATCAGTAAAATTAACATAAGTTGTCTAATAAAATTTACTACTTAATATAATAAAATTGACATGAATATATTCTATGGCTAGGTATTGTCATGAATATTTCCTATGGCTGAGTGTATGTTCAAAAGCTGGGCAATGGTATGATATCATAATGTGAAGAGTTTAAATTATCATAGTTGGTTATTTCCAGATTTGTTATGGAATTGAGCCAATCATACACCTAAATAAATTAAATTAAGTTTTGGAAATAACCATTATTAAGTTTGATGAGTAATTGGGTAATTAAATATATTTAGTATACAAACATTTTTAGAAATAATTCTTTATGATAAAAAGCTTAGGTGTTCAAATCCAACACAGGCTAAAAAAACTCAGTGCAATATATTGTCCCAAGGTTGACCAGCCTCATTTGATTTTTAAAAAGCTTAAGTGCATAAATAGGCCTTATTATAGTTGGATATTATTAAAAACTCTCTTTTCCATTTCAACAACCATCATGTCCTGATATCAATATAGCATTTTTCATTTGACTCTTACAAACCTGGCTTGAAAGAACAATCAAATTTTAAAACGTTACTAAATGAAGAAAATGACTTTATACTCTTTATAATTTAATCAGTGAGCCATGAGTCATCAAACAGAGCAAATCAGAAAGTGTTAAATCTAATTACAGCTGATTCACTTACCTTTGCCACTGATATTTAAGGTATGGGCAAATTGGATAATCAAAGTTTGTATTAGATTCAATAATATGGCTGATGTAGTACTACTGCCATGACTTAACTGGATCTTGAAACCCCACATTTAACTTATAAAAAATTTAGGCTGTCAATTTAAAGTTTTCAGCCAATAAGAGTACAGCATTTTGGTCAAACTTGACATCTATTAATATGAAAATAAGAAACAGCATATTGCACCACCCAGATAATTAAAAAGCAATTTATTAACCAGATGCATATGACCCTATTAATAGCCCTAATGTCAAGTTTGGCAAATTACAAAACAGAAAATCAGAACTCATGGCACAACACATGTTCCAAAATAAATTCATTTTACCAATAAAATTAATCAATTATTTATCAAACCAATTAACAAAAACAACTGGTTGGAATAAATCAACCAATTATTTATCAAAACAATTAGCCAAAATCATTGGTTAAGTCAAATTAACTAAGTAATGTCAAGTCTCTCAGCTGAAAGGACAACCTATTTTCTTCAAATTGTATAAAATTTTATCAATTTATTTGAGGTACGCCGACCAGGGGATGGACAGTACCAAATCACAACACTCAAAATGACATAACAAAACTACTAACCAGGTGGGAAGCAGAAACTGCTAACTCACCATGGCAGAGGGTGAGGAGGGGTTGGGGGGTTATTTCAGAAAGACCTGCCTCATTCATGGGATGTTGGTTACAGTACCAGATCAGAGCAGAGAGCCAGGGCGTTGGGGCATTTGCATAGTGGGGGCTGAGGTCAGCGTAGTAGGAGTTTTCCACTTCCTCATCAAGATAATGATGGGAAAGTGTTTCAACAAAAGCTGCGAAGAGAACTTCAGCTTCTTTGTGGGCTTCAGGAAGTTGGGTGAAAAGGGAGATACTGTGACAGGTGATCTTGGCTGAGGGGTTGAATGAATCAAGCGTTGCAACATTCATAACAGCAACTTCAGCATCATCAAATAGTTTTGAGATGTCACTGCAGGGAGATTCAGGGAAGTTGGGGGGAAGAAGAGGGTGGGCAGGCCATGCTGGAGCTAAGCCACTGACTGGGCCACCGCGGTGCATAGTTTTGGGCACTGAGGAGAGGCCACCACAGCTAATGCGAGCTGGTGGTCACTTTGGAAGGGGGTTGTATTGGGCAGAGGAGCAAATGGCGAGGGGTAGGGGTTTCATCAAAGTTGGGAAGGAAAGATTCTGCCTGACCATAATCGCCTTGGCAGAGAGGTTGACCTGTATGCTTACTAATGAGGACTTTACCTGATTCGTCAGTATCAGCCAATAGATCCCATGGATTTTGGTTCACTGGAATAGTGGCGTTCAAATTCGGGTGGGTGGGATTGAGCGAATGGGCAGCTGCTTGGGTGCCAATGGTGGTCCAAGCATTGCTCTGATTAACTGGGATAGATTTAGGTGGGAGAGTGAGGCTGGAGGTTTTGGGGGGCTGAATTTCCATGTGGGCCCACTGAATGAGATTGGAGGATGGGAGGGGGCAGAAAAGCGCCCCATACTGAACTTCCAGAGGGGGGCTCAGAAGCTGCAGCGGCGAACTTGGCCTGAGGGCACACTATTTTTGCATGGTCGAGGCCAAAGCAGAGGGAACAAATCTGCCTACCATTATCAACCTGAGCCCAAAAGAAATGATCAGGTGCTGCAGCCACACTAGCGCGGGGTGGGATTTGTTGGGCTATGGTAGGGTGGTGTGGTATGATGGTGGCTGTTGCACGAGGAGCAGCAAGGCGCTCCGCACCAGATGGAATGGCAAAGATGAGGTTGGGCTGAGTGCCATAAGCCATGAGCCCCGCGACCAACTGGTCATACAAAACCTGGGATGGAAGGTGGGATGGGAGATTTACAAAGGATACCACCAGCGTGGTGTCAGAAGGGAGGCGAGTATGGGTTGCGGGAATGGGGGTTTTTTATAAATTAGAGGAGTTTGTGCTGCCGCTTCAGCATACTCCTCAGATTGGAACCCAACGTCAAAGTAGCCCTTAAAAGGGCGGAAGTCTATAAAGCCAGCTGGTGCAAAGGCCGCAGTGGCTAGGTCAATAATTGCCTTATCAGCATATGGGAACAAACGCCCATAGTCCACTCTGAGGCAATAGCAAATGGCGGAGCGAGGGAGGGCGAGAGGATGGGGGCGAGAAGGGTGGACGCACGCCAGGTGGTGCGCTAAGTCCCATGGGGGGACAAAACGGTTGGAAGCAGTAATTGGGCTGTTTGAGCCCATCTGAACGCGCTTGGCCATGGGGCGGAAAACGCTAGGTGGGGGTGCACTGCTGCCCCACACTGGGGTGGCAGGCGGCGGAGCCAAGAATATCAAAGAATAGGTTTGGGCAGACAGCTGTGGATAAATAAAACTTAAATTTAAAATCGCTCAAAAGTGACTTCGAGCAGTAAAAGAAAGCTAAATTGTATAAAATCTTTATCACATATAATAACTTTTGTTTATTTTATTGTGCTTTTGAACTAATCCTACCTACATTTTTTTGCTTATTTAGAATATTTATAATAATTATTATTTTTAAAATTTTTTAGTAGTTTCAGAGGAGAGGTAGAAAACACACTGTAAGGATTTTGGGAGCTCAGGTTGGCTGTAGTTACACACTTTCAGGTTCCAATTAGCCACCAGAGTAACAAAGTAACTGCTGTGAGTGTGACCACCAAGTCCACTAGTTGATAAGGGTGAGCTATCTTTGTGGATGCACCAAAATTGTCATGTGTAGATGACATCATAGTGGGGACCAACCCCAAGGATAAGGCTGGGCGCCAGGAGGCCCAGAAGGTGAAGCTTCAGGCCCTCCCTGACCTCAGGCACACACTGGACCAACTCTGGGTACAAGCTTAATATGCTAAGGTTGGTACTAGTGAGGTGCCAAACGCCCAGCCCTTTACGTTGGCCCAGGCGTTGAAACAAACGGTTTACATAATAAGCACAGACAGTTCAGTTCAGTTAGTCAAGGAATGGGGTTTAAAAACACGTTTCAATTTATGAAATCACACGTTCAGGTCAATTTAACTTCAATCAATTATACAAGTGAAGTCAGTTTCAGCGTATTCCACCAATCTGTATGGTAGTGTCTGCCTATTGGTGGGTCAGTGCTTGGTCCACTTATGAAAACCCTTTATTCCCCCATCTTAGTTTAAATATGTTTTCCCTCAACCAACATTCCTTGTTGGTTGACTTCTCATTAAACAATTTCCCCATTTTACCATTTTTATTTATGATTTTTCTAATAATCCTATGCGAAAACCTCTTCAAGGAGGTCTCATGCTCTGTTAATCTTGCTATTTTAGACACGTTATGATTATCACCTTGTGCGCCATTGTTTCGCCCAGGTACCCTCCAACCTGTGTCGTTTACCCCTTCTCTCCATGTGCACTGCGACGTTTTTTGCTGGTTACTTATTGCATTTCTTTGCTTGAGCTATTATTGCTCCTGCACCCCTGTGGGTCACTAATAGCTTTAGTATTAATAGCTAGTTTTCTTGCGTTTGCTTTGTGCACCGTGCACCACCATGCTGGAAACAGGATAGTTATAAACACTCTCCTTACATTAGTTGACCAACTACAGAAATCTATATGCACAAACTTTTTCCGTGTGGAACTATTCTGAAGTGGAAACAGGAGGCACCATCTGTGGGCTTCAGCTGTCATTAGCTGCACCGCTGTTTTCTATTTTTCCTGAAGGTTTAGGCTCTTGGTGTTATTATGGTTGCCTCCAACTGGAAAGTGTTCACCCTTCATGCTCATACCTGGTGGATACAGTTACTTTGGGGTCTGACAGTCGGGATTCCCTGACTTTCTGCCAAAATTATCAATTCCAAATTAAATAAACGAGTTTTTCTTTGACTGCGTGTTCAGCCAATGCCAGTGTAATTGGCGCAGATGGGCCTGGGGGTGTTGGCCTTGGATAACATTGGGCATTCCGCTGCTGTTCAAGGAATAGGGTCATTTACGTTTGAAAATGCGTTTTATAACGAAAACCTGGTCTCTACCTATGAACCATTTATTAGCTCATATGGCCTGGATGAGGACCCTATTCTGGTATATAAGATTACCCCTGAGAACCCACGTTTGACCCCTGCCATGATCTGGGGCACTCAGGAAGTGGAAAAGGAACTTCGTCCTATATATAATCATATATATGCACCTTCAGAAGGTGGTAGGACATGTGGCCTCGGTAGTGAGAGTGGTCCACTATCCCTCCCCCTTCTATGATTCCAAAGCATACCCTTATGATTTGCTTAATCCAGAAGAATTTTTAGGTGAAGTGGTGGCGCTGTCTGCTTTTAATAAATCCCATTCTGGATAATTCTTTTTGACCGCTACCCTCACATCTCCTTTGGGGAAGATCAGCACAACTATTTTAGTGGATAAAGGGCCTCTAATAACTTTATTGACCAAAACCTTACTGACTACCTTGAGTTGAGTTGCTCACAGGTGGTATGGTTAGAGGTGGGGCTTCTCAAGGTATCCTTTCGCTGAACGTCATGGAGTTGGTGGACTACCAGGTGGGCGCCTATTTTCTGTCTGACCAATTTTAAGCTATCAGGAACCTTTTGTTCCCCATAATTTTGGGTGTAGAGTGGTGGAGAAAGTTTGGCGTCAGGACTAATTTAAAAGAAAACACTCTATCCTTGTCTTTGTCCAATGGTCACAAGTTGATTGTTAAAATGTCATAGGATAAGGCCCAGGGCAACTTACCTCATTGACCCAATTTTCCACTTGTAATCATGCCCCTTGCTGAAGCCCTCTGTGAAGGTTCCACTACCGTCCTGTTTGAAAGGTTGGAATCTTCTTTTGATGCAGAATTTGCTAACACACTTCCTGAGAACTCTGAATTTGATTGTGACTCCAAGCTCAATGTGGATCTGGTGCATATATCTTCCCCCATTTGCCCATTGACTGTGCAGGAGGAAGAGGCGTTGGATGTGTGGGTGAAGAAGCAGTTAGCCAAAGGTGCGATTTTTCAGCTTACCTCCCCTGTTTGCTCCCCACTTCTCTTTGTTGAGAAGGGTGATGGTACTCTATGCCCCTGTGTAGACTACAGGAACCTCAATAACGTTACTGTACCAGACCTCTGTTGCGATTCTGATACGACTGGACAATAATTTTGGGACAGCTAGGGCAGAATCCGCCAAAAATGATATCAGTTACAATTATTTGAGTGCCTCAAGATGAGGTGATATTGAAATATTATGGGTTTTTATTGGGTATAACAGGTTTTATTGGATCACCTCTATATAAGGTGATAAGGCGATAAGGCAATGTTGACACTTGATGAATACAAAGTAAATTGCCTGTAAGGAGAGTGTCTATAACTCTCCAGTTCCCATCGTGGCGGTGCTCTGTGCACAGGCCCAATGCCAGGAAATGGCCATTAATACCAGAGGGATTAGAGCCTAGCAGAGGGTGCTGGAGCAATAACCGCTGAGGCATAATATTGCAAATTTTATAATAAAACCCCATAGAAGGGCGACGCGGTGCACATATTGGACAGGGCTAGGTGGCCCAGGTTGGAGGTATCATGGGCGGACAAACGGTGCATGAGTGGAGAGCATAATGGTACTTGTAATGGCAAGTGTAACGGAACGCGAGACCTCCTCAAAGAGGTTTGTGCACAGGAGTGTTTGGAATACCATGAAATAAAAAATGACTTAAAAATGGGGATGGTTTTTTCTGGTAGTCAACCAACAAGGAATGTTGGTCAGGGGAGAATGTATTTAATCTTGGATAGGGAAATTGGGGTTATGCCGCAGTGGGCCCAAGCAGCAACTTGCCAATAGGGCGATACTTCCATCCAAGTTAGTAAAATAGGCCAAAACCAACTTCACTTGAGTTGTCAACTGAAGTTAAATTTGATCTAAGCGCGTTTATTCATATCAGGAATGGGTTTCAAACCCTTGTTCTGAAACTAAGCAAACCAAACCATCCGCCTTAATTTGGTAGATTGTTCGTTTTAACGCTTGGGCTGCCATCAGGGGCTAGGCGTTTGGCGCACCACTGGTCCCAACCTGGGCATATTTTGCCCAGACCCAGCGTTGGTCCAGGGTGTTCTTCAGGTCAGAAAGGGCCTGCAACTTCACCTTCTGGGCCTCCAGGCGCCAAGCCTTGTCTTTGGGGTTGATCCCATTATGATGTCATCTACACATGACATTACCCTCTCCTCCCAATGGGGCTCAACCCCCCCTCCAGGGGCTTGCGCCAGGGAAAAGTTCTTATGGGCGGGTGCCAACTTCATGGCAGCGACGTTCAGTTGGAGTTGGGATCTGGCAGCTTGGGGAAACCGCTAATGGAAGCATCAATCAGATCTTGGGCATGCACACAATCACGTGCTGGAACCCAACTGTTTTTGGCAGCATCAAAGGCCTTCCAGGATACCAGGTATTTGAGTCTTCATATAACATGGCGGGAGGCAACTATATCTTCCACCTCCCACTCAGGCGCCCCATCCATGAGATAGGCCTCAGGATTCTCTGGTGGGGGGCCCTAAAACAACGTGAGTTTGCTCTCGTGGAACACTGAGAAGATCCAAAATGAAGGAGGAAGATCCAGCTGGTATGAGGCATGGCACACCTTTCTAACAACGCGGTAAGGTCCAATCCTCTTAGGGCCAGCTTCTTGCAAGGCTACTTGATAGGGATGTTACGTGCATCAAGAATCACGAAATCCCCTTCCTTGTATGCAGGACCTACTCAGCGCTTCCCATCAGCATTCAATTTATACACCTGCATGGCCGCCTCCAAGCTTGTGGAAACCCCCTGGTGGACCTTCTTGATTGTCTTGGCAAAGTCCACCACCGCTTCAACCTTTTACCCACAGCTGGGCTCCATGTTAAAGGCGAGGTTAATGCCATGTCTGACGAAAAATGGGGAACAGCCAATTGAAGAGTGCAAGGTATTGTTGTAGCTGAACTGTGCCATGGGAAGGTGAGAAGCCCAATCTGAATGATCTGCAGCGGTGTAACACTGCAGAAACTATTCCAAGAACTAGTAAACTCGTTCAGTCTGCCCATCTGATTGGGGATGATAGGCAGTTGAATGCAAGGGCGAATCTGAAGAGTTTTACACAACTCTTCCCAAAACATGGAGGTAAACTGTGGGCCTCGGTTGCTGATGATTTCTTGGGGAACCCCATGTAGTGCAAACACATGGGCAACGAAAAGCCTAGCCATCTCAGCTGTGGTTATGGTGGTTCTTCAAGGAATAAAGTGGGCAAACTTCATGAACCGGTCCACCACTACCATGATGGCATCATAACCATCTGAGACTGGTAACTCCACAATGAAATAAACTGATATGGAAGTCCAGGGCCCATCGGCCTTTTGGACTAGTACCAACAACCCTGCTAAAAATTGACGATTAGGCTTCATCTGGTTGCATACCAGGCACTTCTTGCAATAACGGCCCACCTGAGCTGGCAAGCCCTTCCAGTTGTATGTGCGACGTATCAACTCCAAGGTCTTTGCTCTCCCCTGATGACCAATGGTGATTCCATCATGATGGTCCCAAATGATTTCCAGGCGATGTGGTCCAGCAGGTACCCAAAGGCGCCCCTGGAACCACATTATCTCATCCTTTATGTGATAGCCTCTGGATAGATCCTCTTGATTTGACGCGCCCTTTGCAAGGACCATGGCATATTCGCCTGACAGAGGCTGAGAGAGGACGACCTTTCTGAACATACCATATTCCTCCGCGTTATCCAGAGGTGCAAGAGCTGGCCCTTTAGCCAGAGTAGAGAGAAGCAACAACATAATTTTACTTTAAGAGATCATAACCTGGGTGTTGTGCACCTCTACCTCCTTGGGGTCTGTGGGATCCGCCAAGGGATGCCACAAATAATATATCAATGTGAGATATTTACCTTTTATTAAAAGTAAAAAATAACACTTATTGAAGTTTTTTATGTTTTTTATTATCATAAGTGGGGCAAAACCAGGAAAAGTCCTTTTTTTGATACTAGTTTTTCCTATTTAAACTAGTTCAGATTTTGAGACCATCAATATTTGAGGCAAAAGAATGTAAAGCTCAGTTGTCTAAATTAGGGAACATAGGCTTTTGGCCTATCAGATCAAAGATAAAATTTTTGAGGCAAAACTGACCCATGCAGTAATGATTTGATGAATTGTATCCAATCATCAGCGAGTAAAATATTTCACCTCAGTGGTGGTCAGACTCAGATGGTAATGATTGGCTAATTTTTACCCTATCATTAAGTAAAATCTTTGCACCTTGGCGGTGGTTAGACTCGGATGGTAATGATTGGTTAACTCGCACCCAATCATCAATTGGTAAAATCTTCTCGCCTCGTGGAGGTTTAGATCCATGCGATATCAAACTCCTTAAATTTGACTAAGAAATTGGAGTAATCCTATTATTAGTATTTACCTTTTTAAGCCAATTTTTGTGATAAATTGTATTTTTCCAATGGTTAGGATTCCACCGAGAATCTTCTAAGGTCTTTTCTTTGTGAGTACTCATAGCATTGATACCCACAATATTATTTGAGGATTAGCCAGGTGATGGGCCAATCATATTAGCAGATTTGGGAGCACTAATACTTCTGACATTCTTTTCCTTGAGTTGAAAAGGAGAATGTCCAACGGGGTCAGGGGCTAAAGTAGGGTTGCGGCTCAAAGCATCCACCAAACCATTATCCTTGCCCTTGGTGATCCCATATGTGAATGCGAATTGGGAAAGGGTCTCATGCCAATGGGTCTGCCATGGGGTTAAAACATGAGGCGCGTGATAGTACAGCAAGGCACGGTGGTCTGTATGTACACGGAATGGTTAGGTAGAGCCATGAAAGTGGTGACGCCAATAAGTCAGCGCCTCCACCACGCTAGTAACTCCTTGTCATAAATGGCGTAATTCAACTCTGGCAAATAAATCTTTCTAGAAAAATATCCCACCAGATGCTCTATCCCAACTTCGCCTACTTGTAACAAGGCAGCCACTATGGCGAAGTTGGAGGTCTGTAGACACAATAAACTTTTTGGAAGGGTCAACATGGCGAAGCACAGACGTGGACAACAGGGTGCACCTCACTGCTTGGAAAGCGTCCTTCAAAATGGAGGACCACTGAAGCACCTTTTCACCGATAGCCTTATATAAGGGAGCTGCCACCTCAGAAAGATTGGG